>CAIGQZ010032939.1:2220113-2239130 GCA_903798205.1 Danio tinwini
AATAAATAAATAAATAAATAAATAAATAAATAAATAAATAAATAAATAAATAAATAAATGTACTTATTAAAAAAAAAGTCCTTTGTAGATGTGTTACAACAGTTTTGCAAACACGTTTTATACCATTTCAAATATATATATATTTTGTGCATGCTGTATAAGTGCACATACAGCGCTCAGCATAATTGAGTACGGCACTTTTTGAAATTCAATCTATTTCTCAGTGAATATAGGCAATGTATTTTTTGTAGTTTGGTGCATTTAAACAAAACAGATTTCCTAAACAGATACATTTATAAAAATAATATTTTAGTCACCAAACATATTTAGAAATTGAAGGATAATACAATTAGATTCAAGCTAAATATTGCAAAAAAAATACAACCTTCAAAATTTCAACTAATAAAATTTTTTTTTTGATTCTCTTGATTTTTCGCCTCTTTAAAATTTGTATTTAATATTTTTCTATAACATATAAATTTAGGTTTACTAGCTTTTGGACCGTTATCGTAAGTTATTTTGTAAGCTTCAGATTTGGCTTCAGTACTGATTAATCTAATGTATATGCACAAATATAATATTGTATAGCTTCCTACTAAAAATATAAATTTAAAAGAGAGATTTGTGAGTGGTGTACTTACATATGCTGAGCAGTGTATCTAGCTTTTGCAGCTGGACATTGCTTTACAATGCCCTTGATGGGTGAGTGGGGGAGTGTCTTTCACTCACACATACAGCTGAGATCACCAAAAACAAACTTAACAAATTGTAATTCATTGTAATGTTTTCTTTGAATGAGAAAACAGAATAATTTCCACATAATTGGGAAGTAAATATTCTAGCCTACCACACTGGTTACTCAAAAGTCTTGTTCAGGCACATTCAGTGTGTTTTTTGGACCTTATTTCAGCAACTTTTTTTCTCACATTTAATTGTAGCACAGATTGTGCTGAATATGAAATGAAAAAAACATGTTGGCCAATAATATGTAATAAGTATCTGAAATAAGCACAAATGTCAGTGCATGTCAAAACATCTCAGGGGCCCCAAAATCACCTAAGACCCCTGAGGGTTACCTGGCTATTTATAGCTGGCCACTTATCTACAGGTAAAGTCAGAATTATTAGCCCTCCTGTGAAATGCAATTATTTAAACAAAATATTTCCTATTTAAGTGCTATTTAACATACACTCTCAGAACTAAAGGTACATGAGGTGTCACTGAGGTGGTACCTTTTCAAAAGGTACAAATTTGTACCTTAAAGGTCCAAATTAATACATTAAGGGTACATATTAGTAGCTTAAAATTACAAAAGTGTACTTAAAATTTTTAGGTACTAATATATACTTTTGAGGTATGGACCCTTTAAGTACAAATGTGTACCTTTTAAAAAGGTACCACCCCAGTGACAGATCTCGTGTACCTTTATTTCTGAGAGAGTAGAGACGATTTTGCTCAACACATTTTTAAACATAATTGTTTTAATAAATTTTTTTAATAACTACTTTCTTTTGTTATCACAATTATGACCGTGTCTAATATTTTATTTGCTATTTTGTAATATACTAGTATTCAGCTTAAAGTGCACTGTAAAGGCTTAACTAGGTTAATTATGGTAGCTATAGTCAAGTTAAGTTAATTAGGCAAGTTACTGTATGAAAGTGGTTTGTTCTGTAGCAATCGAAAAAAAAACTATTAAGATTTTAATAATAATACTGACCATAAACATTTGCTTAAAAAAATTAAAAGACAAACTAAAATAAAAAATAAATAAATAAATAAAATAAAAAAATTAATAAAAAAACCTTCTCCAGTAGAAAATTAATATTATAGGTAATACTGTGAAAATGTCTATGCTCCGTTAAACATCACTTAGGAAATATTTGAGAGGGAATAAAAAGGCTAATAAATCTGACTTCAACTGTCAGTTTCACATCCAAAGGGAACTGCAAATGCATTTAAAGTTGCAAATGTTTTAATAATGTAAAATAACTGTGAACCAGGACTGTGTTTGTGGTTACGTCTGAGTTGTGTGTGCTAAGAAGTTGCATTGATAAACAGACACCCTGCTGTCTGATGCTCACTTAAACCCTTTAAGCCTATCCTGCATAAGCCAACTGATCTGAGATCCTGTTAAGAGAGAAGGGGGAGAACATGATGATCAAAGAAAATACTAAGTACTGGAGACCATTGACACAAAGGACATCCACGTCAACAGCATGTAATGGCTCGTTTCCACTGACTGGTACAGTACGGTATGGTACGGGTCGGTACGGGTCACCTTTATCAGGCTTGCGTTTCCAAAGCTAAAAGGGTACCAATGGTACTCTTTTGGTGGGCATGGTGTACGACAGAAAGTTGCAGTCAACGTCATTTTCGCTCGAGAAAATGTCTAAAGTAAAGCTGTACGGGTCGCTCACATATCATATGAGAAGCAAAACAGATGCTTTACATACATAAATACTTCTGTATAAACGTTTATTACTAACTTTTCTATGAACATGATTTGATTATAACTGCAGATCAATGACAGTGCAAAATAGCCTACTGTAACGTCTGCAATTATATAAAATAAATAAATAAATAAATGCAACATATATGAACACATACAGACCCTTGCAGTCTCCGATATGTTACCACTTACAGAAAAACTACACACAGCAAACATTTAGTCCTTATTTAGGTTCAAAACAGCAGAAAATATAGCCCAGTCAGTGCAGACCTCTTATGATTAAATGTGTCTGTAATCTTCAGCAGCACGTGTAGCCTCTTGTTAGAAAGTATTCCATCATTCTGACATTCTGATTCATAATAGTACAAAATGTGATGGTTAAACATGGCAGTTTGTTCACGTTTGCTGAAAAAATAATGTGCTCCTTTTTTCCGGCTTCTCCTTTAGTTTTTTGTTGCGTCACTCTCGCGGTTGTCAGTTTCTGACAGGTTCAGGTTTCAAAAGCACGTCAATAATCAAGCGCACGTTATGATCATCAGCTTAAGAAGTTTGTTATTTCAAATAAAGAAACGCGACGAGCGCAAGCAAGAAACTGCTCACGCTTCAGACTGGCTCGTAAAAAAACTACAGCACACAGGGTAAAATCTGCTCTTTTTTTGGCTTTGCGGCCGTTCATCAAGATGACAACTATGCTCATTTGAGCCCAGATCAAACAGGGCTCGTTATTATATGGATATATAGTCTCTCGGCTGTGTATGAAAACATGGTGCCTCCTTTTTTTTTTCATTCTGGCTTGTTGCGTGAGCTCGGGACGTATCTCTAGCGTTCAGCTGCATGTCTAGCTTCACCTTTGGGACCCTTTTGGTACCCTTTCTCGAGTTTGGTACCCTTTCGAAAGGATGCAGAAAAAGTGGCACGGTACAATTCGGTTCGGTACGCCTTTTGACAGTGGAAACTGCATAAAAGCGTACCGATCCGTACTGTACCAGTCAGTGGAAACGAGCTGATTAAGAGAGAGTCATCTGGGTAGTGTGATGAAGCTACTGACTGAGCTTTGCATGCTAAGTTTGGGGGTCTAAGATAGGCCACAGTGATCACAAAGTTTCTTCTCTTTTCTTTACACTTTACAATAAAATCTATTTAGAAAGAAATGGGATTTAATAGGTTTTAAGTACAATCACAAAGTAGCAGTTTACTAGCCTCTCGAATGAGTTTTAAATGGTTTTCTTTTTAGAAAATATGTCAAACTTTTACAATAAGGTTTAAGTAGTTAATGTTAGTTAATGCATTAAGTAACATTATTGTATAAGTGCGACCTATATTTTCCTGAAAAGACATTTTAAAACTGATTCGAGAGGCTGATGATTTTTTTTACATGTATTTGCTAACATAAAATAATGAAGAACAATACGTGTGCAACATTTATTAATCGAAATTCAACATTTACTGATGCATTATTAAAATCCAAATTTATGCTTGTTAACATAATTTAAAGCACATAAAATAAAACATTTTTTAACAAACATGAAAAAATACTGTAATATTGTAACCAGGGTGGCATGGTGGCTCAGTGGTTAGCACTGTTGCCTTGTAGCAAGAAGGTTGCTGGTTCGTGTCCCGGCTGGGTCAGTTGGTATTTCTGTGTGGAGTTTGCATGTTCTCCCCGTGTTGGCGTGAGTGTCCTCTGGGTGCACCAGTTTCCACCACAGTCCAAAGCCTTGTGTATGGTTCAGTGTTGCCAACTATTTTTATTGAAAAGGTGATCAGCTTGAAAAGTCACTAAATGTCGCTAGATTACGCCATACGTCAATTTGCATATTATTGATGCCATCACATCCAACTATTTCATTTTGATAAACAACCTTGGTTACTAAAGCAGTTTATATTTGTGCTTAATTAAACTCATTGTTGAATACAGTATATCAGTATAGATGTGTGGTGAATTTGCAGAATTCTCAGATAAAAGCTCAGAAACTGGTGTCACTAAAATCTCTGTGATTGTGAACAAGAAAATAATAAATGGTCAAATCAAATAGATTTAAAACAGAGGAGAAGCAGATCTGTCTGACTGTACCAGGGAAATACCTCACGGTGCTAAATCATTTGCCATCGTTGTGAAAAGGAATGATCTGCTCTCAGAGTGCAGGTGGGAGAGACTACTGCACGAATACTGGGCCGCCTGTGAGTGCTCTGAGGTGAGGGAGGGGCGGACTCATCACCCGCAGCTTGTAGAGAAAACTAGGAATGGTACAGTATGAACACACAAGAGCCTATAAAAATCTACAGTTTGCTAGATTTGTCGTTAGTCGCTTTTTTTTTATTTGTCGCTAGGCAAGTCTTAAAATCTGCTAAATATAGCGACAAAGCCACTAAGTTGGCAACACTGGCATGGATGCATGTGTGAATGAGTGTGTATGGGTGTTTCCCAGTACTGTGTTGCAGTTGGAAGGGTATCAGCTGTGTAAAACATATGCTGGCGTTTCATTTTGCTGTGGAGACCCTTGATAAATAAGGGATTAAGCTAAGGAAAATGAATGAATGAATGTATTGTAATAAATCTATAGTATAGTATAATGTATATTGGTATGTTTTATGACTAATTTATGAATATCACAAACCAATTACAATTTAGCAACAAAAATCCAGGGTTAAACCAGTGTTGGAAATTCAAGGGGGGTTGTGCTTATGACATAAAAATTCACAAAAATGCGGCAAAAAATTCAAGAATAGCAAAAAAAAAAAAAAAAAAAAAAAGCCGGATATAGTGAGGTGCGCACCTTCATGGCAATCTATTTCATACAGGCTACAACAAGATTGTGTTTTTAGGGTAATGACTTTATAAAATATGGCAACAGACTTTCAAAGCTTAATTCTAAAATCTGAATAGAAGCTTTAAATGTAAATATGACAAAAAAAAAAAAAAAAAACAGTACAGAACTTTATGAATGGTAAGAATGATCACTATGGCTATATTAGTTTAAAATTCTGGCAGTTCCAGAGTTAAATTAAGCTTATTACAGCAGCTATCCTAATTAAAATGAAATGTGAAAATTAATTTGAATGACACTTTTTACATATATATATTTTTTTTTCTGCATCATTTTTCCTAAAACCAATCTCACACATTTCTTTTGGGCTTATGACTAAAGCAGCCAATCAGAGGTGTTCAGATTAATCACAGCTAAAAGCTCTATAAGTGTTCAAATTCTACACACACAAATATTTTATCATGAACAACAGAGTGCTGAAAATATGTAATTAACTGATTTATTTTGCAAAATGTCCCCTAATGTGGACAAAATTATTTAGGTAAACTGGTATAATTACGTTGTTGTTGACAATACTTGCTACAGTATAATTCAAAAAGAAAATAATTAGGAATAAGCTAATTCAAATTCTAAATAAATTTCACAAAACCTCTAGCAGCTGTCTTAATTGATGATTCATTGACATTAATTCAAACGATTTGTTCAAAACAGTAAATACATTTTGAAACAAATCAGGTGTTCATGCATGGATCACTGACTAAAAACAAGAAAGGTGCCAGATTACTGCAAAGAACAAAATTTCAAACTGAGGTGAACGACTGTACATGAGGTTTTCTGTGCCTCTAGATGGCAAGTATTTTGACCTCTGACTTCACAGATAAACTCTGGCTACTGTTTAAGCTGAGATTGAAGCTGTTTACTGAATATAACAAGGCATACACTGCATACTACCAGACTTTTAAAATAACAGCTATTGTATATATTTTTTATATATTTTATATATATTTCCTAATGAAAAACAAAAAAACACAAACAAAAAGTAGATCTTAAACACATTCAACATTTCCAGCAGGAAATAAGATATAATATATAATAAACAGTTCACAATTTCTTCACAGCTCAAGGGAACATTTGCAAAAACATTCCAGGACTTTGCAACTTATTACCAAGGAAATGGGGCATGTCTTGGTGCCATGGAAAAATAACTCATTCATTATTAATCAGCTAAAACAGATGTTGAATGTTTTTTGAGCCTTTATTTATTACACATTTAATTTAAAATATAGGTCATAGTCTGAAATATTTACCAGTTGGATCTAATCCAAATATATATATATATATATATATATATAGCAAGATGTAAAAACATGCAGGGCTGAACAAATGCTATACATTATAAAACAAGTCAGTTGAAGAGAGAAAATGCAAGGATGGTCAAGAAAAAATAAATAAATTAAATACTGATATAAATGAGTTGTTCTAAGCGGGGAGACTATTCCAGAGCTTACGACATGCTATGTGAAATGGTCTGTTTCCAGCTATAATAAAAAAGGTTAAAATGGCTAAATCTAAGAGATTTATATGGTCTGTGAGTGTGCAGAGAAGGAGCCAGAGAATATCAAATTCACATTTCAGCTGAAATTTCAGTCACACTTTATTTTGATGGTCAGTTTGTTGAATTTAAGTTACATTGCACCTACATGCCAACTAATTCTCATTAGATTATAAGTAGACTGTCAGCAGGGCCTACAGTTTTTACCACATTTTACTAATTCCCCTCCTTAAACACTCTTTATATTCTTCTGTGACTCTCCAAACCACTTCACTTTTGTCCACGACACCCCCCTATATCACCCCCCCCACACACCCACTCTTTACTTTCGTCCGCGACACCTCTCCCTCCTCCAGTAACATGCCGGACCCGTTACCCTAATCTGTTCCGGGAATTTACAAATTATGCACTGACTGTTAGGTTGGGGTTAGGGTTGGGGTTGGGTTTAGTATAAGTTGACATATACTTGCAGACAGTCTACTAATACTCAAATGGACCATCAAAATAAAGTACTACCGAAATGTTCATTTCCATTTAGGACCAACTGAAAAC
This sequence comes from Danio tinwini, assembly GCA_903798205.1. Lineage (NCBI taxonomy): Eukaryota > Metazoa > Chordata > Actinopteri > Cypriniformes > Danionidae > Danio > Danio tinwini. Next base: position 2,227,438 of record CAIGQZ010032939.1, read on the forward strand.
AGCTAAAAGGTGAACAACAAACCAGTCAAACTTGGTCATGAACAACAAGCACTTGACACCCAGTTGTTGTCAAAAATAAAAGCAAAGGGCAGGGTTATATAGAGAAAAAAACATAGGACTTGGTACTGAGACTTGTGGTGCCCCACAATAAAAATATACCTCAGATAATGAGTGAGGTAAAGACAGACTTTCTAATCAAGTATTAACAAAACCATTCCAAAACTTTTCCTTAAGTGCCCACATATGACTTCAGTTATAATCAATCAAATCAAATGCTGAGCTTTAAGAAGCAGACTTAATAGGTCCAAAGTCATAGCCTCACTAAAATATTTGGGAAGTAAAATATCAAAAGAGAACATCTTGAACAACTGATCATCACATGATACAATTTTCACCAACATCCTTATTTGGTTAAGGACCTAGAGAGAAATAAACAGATAAAATAACTTCAAAACCCTTAAACAATTGTGTCCAACAGATTTAACAGATTTGGAATGTAGTCTTAAAGCCAGCATACACTTCTGCGTTCAGTGTGCGCAGTAAGTCTGGCGTAGCCTTCGTCAGATACCCTTCAACGTACACTTTTGATGCAGACATATAAAAAAAATAAAACAACACATCACTACAACCAGGCTCCTTATGATATTGTGCCCTTATATACATGTCTGGAAAGTGGCAAATAAATTCCAGGAGCTATGTCTTTTTTGCAATTTTTGTTTTCGCAAATCCACCAGAGGCCGCTGTGTACGCTTTTTGAGATTTCAAATTTCTTTTGCGAGTGCCATTCGTGCCTGCTCTTTTCGCGTAAATCCACCAGAGGCCGCTGTCGACTGACTGACTGACTGACTGATTGACTGACCCACTCTCCTTCTTCAGTAAACCCAACTGATAGTGTTTTCAAAAGCACAGATTGACCCAAACACCCAACCGACAGCTTTAAAAAGCAATCCTGAAAAAGAAAAGCCCTCATCTGATTTTTACCAAGTTTTCAGATTTTACCAGATTCTCACCCTTTTAAATTTATATATTTTTTTGGCTTCTGTTTTTGTCTTACCTGTTTTCCGGACTTGAACCCCATCATCGTGGTACACTCCTCTCTGCATTTCAAGTCTACCAACGTATATGTCGAGCTAACTGGACAAACTGGTAACAGCAGGAAAGCCGTCCATACGGAGGTAAGCAGTCAGCTGGTAAGTGCGAAAAGAAATGCCATCATACCCCCCCCCCCAGCATTCGTTCGTGGCTACATAATTCACAATCTCCAGAAACGTATATGGCTACGTTTTCAGAATGAGCTTGTGTTGACTACAACACAGAGTGCAAGATCTGTGATTGGTTGGCTTGATATTGGTAATGAGGTTGGGCGGGGCCAAGAGTCCCAGTTGTTGAACACTCGTCAATTCTTTCTTCCCTGAATGAGTTTGAGCTATTTCGGCAGTAGCATTACAAACATTTCTGGCGTGAACCCAAAACACCAGCAAAGAAACTCAATACAGTGAAATATAGAAACCACACTGCCAACTAGCATTTCGGAGTGGATATTGCCAGTGCAGCACAGACAGGATGTAAACGTATGAATGCTCATAACCATGTCAATTAATATACAAGATATGCAACTTAGAGGTATGTCAATCACTCGACACAGAAGTATAAATGAGGCTTTTAGACTACTCAGATCCCAATGTGAATTATCACCTTACAGTGAGACTCTACAGACGATTGCAACTAACATCCAAACAAGTCCTTACAGAAACATGTGCTGCTCATTCTTTAGCCATTGCATTATCCGGAAGATCTCTTTCTCAAGAACCACATGTATCCTTGCCCCTTCACCAAATATATAATGTACACTCCCAAAATAAACCAAACATATAGGCCACTACATACGACCTATCCCACATTTAGAGTCTAAGATTTATTGTTTTGACGTGCGAAGCAACATCCTAGCAATGACCCAGAAAGTCATACGTTGATTTTTGAGAATACATATAAACATCCTGTGTGATGCCCTTTCAGCACATTTTCATCCCTGTACGTCCTTGACATGCTTTCAGTGCGCATATATTATCAGCTGGCAGTTTAAAGCAAAACAAAGCATTAACGTTCCTAAGCTCTTCAGGTCACATTCACTGAAAATATAACAAATATTACTCAGATAATGTTACGCCATAGCCTGGTTGTCTTTTATTTTACTATATATGGTTTCTTGGCTGCAGCTTTTAAGATATAACGGATTAAACGCATTGATTTGTTATTTTTGGGGGGCTTTCACCCGCAACCAGGTCAATTCCCTGCTGGTCCCGTCCCCTGCTATGTGTCTTCCTGATTTCTTGACCTAAGGTTTTTGTGTTCTGCTCAACAGGATAAAACCAACCTGCTGTGCCCCGGAGAACCATGAGGCTAAAGGTCTTTCCGTTCTTCATTTTGGGGTATAAACAAGAAATACCTGAACGGCAGTTAACTATAAGCAAACATCTTAAAACAGCCCATGCTGCTGAGAGGAGTTTTCAAATGAATATTCAAATACATGCTGTTCAAAAGCAAAAGAAACTACAATAACAGCTGTGAGATAAGTTTGAGATAAAGTAGGATACATTCAGTTTGTGGAGGGCTGTTGTATAAGATTGAAGGGCTTTATTCAGCAAAAATAAAAATAATAAAAAAACATTCTGGATGTACTTTATCATGCTTTTTACATGATAACAAAACATTGCTCTGATTCGTAATAGTTTATTAATTCTTTAATTAAATACAAAGCTGACAGAAATTAAACGAGTGAAGATGAAGCATACAATAACCAGTGTTGAGCAATAACGCATCACTAGTACGTGTTACTGTAACGGCATTACTTTTGACAGTAACTAATACTGTAATGCATTCATTTTTAAATATATTAACTCAATTGTCATTACAATATGATGCGTTTGTCCGTTACTTGTTAAATTTATAAATTTTGGCTGCAGTTTAGCCCAGTAATGGGCAAACTTGATTCTGGAGGGCCGGTGTCCCTCCAGACTTTTGCTCAAACACTAGTCAAACACACCTGAACATACTAATCAGTGTCTTCAAGATCACTAGAAAGCTGCAGGCAGGTGTGTTTAATTAGGGTTGGAGCAAAAGTATGCAGGGACACCGGCCCTCCAGGATAAAGTTTGCCCATCCCTGGTCTAGCCTATATCTCCCTGTTTACAGCAGCGACGCATTGTGAGATAGGTGGATGCCAACCAACCACTATAAAAAAGATGCATCATGTACGAGGTGCCAGACTAAAGTAAAGCAAAAGCAGAGAGACCGGGTGCGTGCGAGAGAGACCGAATGCAAGCAAGATAGGCCGATTGTGTGCGTGCGAGAGACTATTAATGTTAATCTTATTAATTACTATTACGAATAGTGCTACTAAATAAGCCCACATTTGTTTTCTGCTTAGCAAAATTGATTAGTTTGGTAGACACAGTGACACATTTCTGTTATATTTGAAAACACATTTAAATGTATAGTGTTGTATTGCTCAGAAAAACGCTGTAATTTATTTTATTTAATTAATTACTGTTATACAACAGCAGATTTTACACTGTGACTATACACAGCTTACGTTCCATAAGCTGTTGACATACCATTTTACATTTGTGGTTAGTTTGAAAATTGCTCATAGATTTCCTTTTTGAGCAGCTGTTATGTTTTTGTTTGGTTTAAAATGCATAAAATGTATAGTTGCCAATAATAGCAGTTTTTTGGTGCTGAGTTTCACCAAATTGATTGTGAATGATAATTCAGATTACTTTCATTTATTTATTTCATAAATGTTTGTGTTTGTTGTACAGTATATTGTTGCTAGTTTTCATTCTTAAGCTGTGAAAGAACATGCATTTTGTTTCTGAATATACAATTAAGCTGGTTTATCACCTTGTGCTATTTTTTATTTTTGTGCTGCGGATCTGACTCTATAGTGTTTTATTAGTGTTTATTACTGACTTAGGTATTATGGCCCTATCATACACCCGGCGCAATGCGGCACAAGGCGTGACGCAATTATTGTTTGCTAGTTTCAGCTTAAAGCAAGAGTCATTTTGACGTTTTCACAAATTTTTGACAAATTTGTGCTCATATATGTGCCCATAGGCATTCTTGTCTAAAAAAGGAGGTGTGTTAAGGCGCATTGCTGGCGCGTTGCTATTTTGAGAAACTAGAATAAACTGTTTAATAGACCAGTATAATACCCAATATTTGCGATGTTCCTTAGATTTAAAAAGCAAAGTAACTAACTAGTTACTATTTTTCAGTAAGCACAAACCTTACAATAACCTAAATATTATTTATTCACAAGATGGTGCCAAACAGTCAAAAACCGTCAAAAACCACTGTCGGTATGACAGACAAGCATACGCATATGAGTGTGGATTTCAGTGTATGTATATGATTGCATTAGCTGATGTGATATGAAGTCCCTCCATTACTTAGTGGTTGTTATCTCAGTATAACATACCTTGGAATATCACAACTGACCAATCAGGATCAAGTATTCCAGACAGCAAGTTAGAGCGTTTCAGATCAATTCTTCTTTAAGTCACTTTAAATCAGTTTTGATGAACATAATAGACATCTTTCACAAATATTTTTTTTATAAATGGTACAGTTTATGTTTGATTACTAAGGCATTGGGAATAATGGAAGAGTCAACACTCTTTATATGAAGTACATTTGATGAAACGAGTCAGTCATGATGATAGACAAGCATAAGCACTGGCAGTCTGCTGTACTTAAATCTGATATGAAGCTCTGGCACACTGCACAGCAAATGCACTCGGATGAAAAGGTTCTTGGCTCAAGTCCTATCAATCGCAGATTAGTGCGAATGCACACAAGTGTGGGTTTGTTTGAAGCCATAACCTTCCATGCACCTGCATAAACACAGTCAGATTAAGTCTGTGTCTTTGATTCACTCACTCTCAACTGAAAAGCAGAGTTAGGGTCTCTGATGATCTCTGAAATAATTTTATTATTTGCTCACTTTGATCATCTGGCATTGCTCTTGCAGATGTGCATCTGGTTGAAACAGAGAAGATCAAACATCCTTCAACTGATTGCATTACTCAATGCTCGTATTGGTCCAGTCCTGTCACATCATGCCAGAGCAGATGCTAATGAGGAATGAACAGACCAGCTCACAACTGATGACAGAAGACATGAAAAATTACATAATTACATAAATTACATAAAATAATATGTATATAACTATACTACCCCAGTTTTTCCTAAATCAGGGCTATTCAATTAGTTTGTCATGGGGGCCAGTTCATGAAAAGGATCCCAAATGAGGGGCTGGAGAGATATGACTTGCAATATGAGTGATGACACAACAGCATATAAAATTCCATATGTTGTATTTTTGCTCCATATCCTTTTAAAGTCTAGTGCTATTTTGGATTTTCGCCTGGATTTTGCCTACCCAAATTTAAAAGCTTCCCAAATCCACATGCAGAGGTGTAAATGCAAAAATGTGGTATAATTTAAAAGAAAACCCTTTGAATTTTCATAAAACACTATTGAAAGCATTTAAAATAACTGTATATGTTGTCGGTGTTATAATAAACACCTAAAAAAGAGGCGCTTTTTGTATTTTTTTTTATAACTTCAATTTGAAAGTATACCTTTTAGGTTCTGTGTGGTCTATGTTGCTGTAAATAATTTTGGTAGTACCTGCACATGTCTGTAATCAGAGGAAAAAATAAAAATGTCTCTATCATAATCTATGCAAAAGTTATTGTATTCCAACTGATGAGAGGTGTTATACCATTTGTTAATGTATTTTTCACCTACCAAATTTTGAAAGCCTTCCATATCCAAATGCATTGCTATAAATGAAAAATTCCAGTGTAATTGAATAGAAAACCCTTTGAATTTACATAAGAATCTGTTGAAAGTAATAAATAATATTTGATATGTTTTCTGTTTTATGATGAACCACTTCAACATTGGGCGCTTTTTAATTTTTTTTTCTAAAATGCTTTTTTGAAAGTTTGTAGATTATCTGTTTAGAAAATTAGACTACTCCAGACAGTTCTGCTTGAAACCAGCAGAGAGCAGCAAACACTAGGAAAAATAATTTTATCTCCATCATGTGATATGACTAAACTGTTGCAATTCAACTGAATACTGTGAAAATAACTTTTTGATCATTCATATTAAATAGTACATTTTTGCTTCTGCTTAGTTTTAGATGATAATAACTATAGGAACATGAGTTTACATTACTTATTTTATCTCCTTTCCATTTTAGCCATTATAACATTATATCAAAATTAGTCAATGACTATAAGATATGAAAATAAACCAATGTTCAATACCCAGCTTGGGTATCCAATATACTGTGTATTTAAGTGTAAATAATAGTACAGTAAAATAAAAACCGAAGTGATGCATATGTGCATAAAATAAAGCTTCTACACTCTCAAACGGAGCCACTTCCGGGGTGTTGTGCAACCTGCAACCTTTAAAAACTGAAAGGGGAAGTCGATGACGTCACCGGACCCGCCACCGGGTCCGCGGAGTTAAGACAACCACGTTGGATTTTTCTACATTAAAATTGTATTTTGAAACTACATAATATCAGTGCATTGTATGATAGGCTTTTTTTAGGCTTCTATATTCAGACATATTCATATGTTATGTTTTGAAGTGCATAACAATTATGGATGCAACAATTATAGATTTTGGTTGTACACCTATATAGTCTGAGTAATAATCATGGTTTCACGGTTATCACGTCTAATGTAAATTTAAGCTTTATATTAGGTAAGTATTTAAATGAACTGTTGTTATCATCTGTGTTCATACATACATAATCATTTCAATAATTTGCAATAATTCGTCTAACATATTTTTTGTTTGCATTGCACTGAAAGCCACACACAACTCTCACCGCTACTGCGTGAGATGTTTTCCACTGGTTGCACCTGACTGGATATGTGAATGGCCCGCTGCTATAGTAAATCCAGTGTGCGTGCGTATTAGCCTTGGTGTATAAGCTCGGAACTTTAAACTAGTGCACAGGTGGTATAACTTTGTTTAGTTGCAGCAGTTTCGTTCAATGCAACAGAAACGCAACGTTGAGAAGCCTTTACGATTAAGTATCCAACTGTTTTTGGCTGCTCATGTCACTTGATTAATGTCATGTTACTCATGCTCTGTGCAGCCTTCAACTGCAGCTCGTGCTGTATTAAACAGACACACATCACTTTATAACTCTAGCGGTCGTTTATCAACTGAACTAAATTTATTTTTGATGTCTTGGTCACACTATTTGGAGAGCCGGAACAAACTGCCTCAGGGGCCAAGTTCGGCCTGCGGGCCGCCAATTGAATAGCCCTGTCCTGAATGTATTTTATTTAAAATTTTCATTGTTAATTTATTACAATTACAAAACAAAAAAAGGTTATTTCTACCTTGAATGGCCATGACAGTCAAATTGACCACATGTATTTCAGCGTATACAACATTTTCACATGCATTTGAATATGAATGCATCTGTTGCCTAGCAACTTTATTCATACCAAAAACATGTCTGAAAGCAAAAACAAACTTTAATTCAGAAATGTCTTAAAAAAAAAAAAACACTTCCTCTGTGACGAAAAAAATTATTGCTCTGCCGCTTGCTGGACAAAGTGAGGTACGCACATTTGGCCATCTTACCATTATTTGTCTTCCCAGAAATTATAGAATTCTGGTAGATCCAGTGGAAAAATGGTGGAAAAATCTCCACTGAATTAAGCAAAAGAAGTCAGGGACTGATTCATAAAGACCTATATTTCACAAGGATTAACCAGCATTTGTCATTATATCTTTATATATTATTACATTGAAATACTTAAATATGGTCTACTGTAAGCTATGACCTGTACACCATGACCATTCAGTCTTCTGAAGCCATAAGATGCTTTCTGTGATGTATCAATTGAAATGTAGCTCGATTTTGAGGTCAGCACTGAGTATCTATTTTTATTGTGTGTTTACATAATGCATCTTTGGACACTTACTGCAGGCTTGTAGAAAATGATGTGTTGTCTATATTAAAATCAAAAAAATTTTACAAATTGGCACACAATTTAACTGATACACAACTGTTGGAATTGGAAGAATTAAAATCAGATAGATCTATAGTAATTCAAAATGCTGACAAAAGAGGAGCGGTAGTGGTTTTAGACCGATGTGATTATGAATTTGAAATACATAGACAACTTTCTAATCCTGTGTTTTATAAAAAATGAGCACTAATCCGGTGGCTCAATTTAAATCGATTATACATAATACGTTAACTTCTTTTAAAGAATTAGGGCTTTTAACGAAATCTGAATGTGAATTCATGTGGGCTGAACATCCGATTACACCGGTACTGTATACGCTTCCTAAGATTCATAAACTTTATGAAGACATTCCTCCAGGGAGACCAATAGTGGCAGCTATCGGGTCTCTTACAGAAAAAATCTCGGCTTTTGTTGATTTTCATTTACAACCTTTAGTTAGATCTTTACCTTCTTTTGTGAGAGACACTATGGATTTTATTGAATGTGTCAAAAATGTCAAACTACCTGAGATTCCTGTTCTTTTTGTCACTATGGATGTAGAATCCCTATATACCAATGTCCCATTTCAGGGTGGGCTAGAGGCCATAGAATTTTTCCTTAATCAGAGAGACAGTTTAGTCCCAAGTACTACCTGTCTGAGTGATTTAACCAGATTAGTACTCCAATATAATTATTTTCTGTTCGTATGGGATTATTATCTCTAGATCTTGGGTGTGAGTATGGGTTCTAAGATGGCCCCGAGTTTTGCATCTTTATTCTGTTGTATTTCAAACATTTTGTTCTGTGGAAACGATACATCGACCATGTTTTTTTTAATATGGAGTGGTACTGAATTGGAGCTATTAGATTTTCACTCTTACGTCAACAATAGCTCTAACGCTTTGAAGTTCACTATGGAATTCCACAAACACAAAATGATTTTTTTAGATGTACTAGTATTTTTGACTGCATCTGGTATACAAACAACACTATACCGAAAACCCACTGATCATAATACCATTTTGCATGGACATTCGTAGCATCCAGTACCATTAAAATGTTCATTACCTATGTCTCAATTTAGTCGTATTCGTCGGATCTGCAGTAGAGATGAAGATTTTAAACATCAATCACAGAGTTTATCAGATAGATTTGAAGAACGGTCTTATAAAGAGAAGTGGATAAAATCTGAATCCCCACACATCGAAAAGGTTCAATATTCGAGGCACTATTTCGTGCAAGACCGCGAACATAATCTATATACTGCGGTGCCCGTGTGGTTTATGTTATGTAGGTAAGATGAGTAGGCCTTTAAAAATTTGCATTTCTGAACATCGATCGATGCGATCAGACATCATAAAAGTCCTGTTGCGCAACATTTTTTAACTATGAGACATTCTGTTTCCACTGTACAATATATAGGGATTGAATTTGTGAAGCATCCACGTCGGGGGGTGGGGGGTGATCTTAACAAATTGCTGTTACAACGTGAAGCCTTTTGGATTTTCACTTTAGACACTTTGTCTCCAAAAGGTCTAAACGAGGAGTTTGACATTCGTCCTTTTCTTAAATTTTTCTTTGAGGTTTATTAGATGTTTGGGAAAAGGTTTTTTGGCTATACATGTTTATGTATATTTTTGTTGTATCCTGGTACATTCAGTTTTTTATAAATTAGGACGTAAATTATGGTTTATTTCTGTATTTGACATTTTAGCTGTACAATTTATAGAGGTGCATGTATGTATATACACATGCGTATTGTATGTATGCATGCATGTATGTATGTATGTATGTATGTATGTATGTATGTATGTATGTATGTATGTATGTGTATATATATATATATATATATATAGAGTCGTTTTTTTTTTTTTTTTCCTGTTACGCGATAGGATATCATGTGATCCGGTGTAAGTGTACAAATAGGAACACCTGATTGTTATCAACACTGCTGTCTGATTAAGAGCCGTGTGGCACGAAACGTTACACGCTTTGTGTCAGCCTTTTAAATTTAATAAATTTGTATTTTTGGAGCTTTGGTGTCGCCGCCTTGGTTGAATATATAATTTTGCACCTGTTGCGTTTTTGGCTGAGCACCCAGTTAAGAGGGATGTGCATGCTTTTGTACAGTTTTTCATTGTGTGTTTACATGAAATTCTTCTGACATGCTGATGATACACAGGGCAACTTTTTGAGCAACTTTAGGAAATAATACTATAAGGCGGCAGCTCTGTAAAGTTTAGTTCCAGCTCTAATTAAACATGCCTGATCAAACTAATTGAGTCCTTCAGGCTTGTTTGAAACCTACAAGTAATTGTGTTGGACCAGGGTTGAAACTAAACTGTGCAGGGCAGCGGAGTTTGACACCCCTGGGTTACAAAAACAATATTCTTGCCCATTCTTAATAGGAAAGTAGCCACGCAACATTGCTCTGCAAAATTGCATGACAACATTGCACAAAAAGTTGCCTTGTAATGTATATCATCATCTTCCTTTGATATCATTTGAAAAAAAAAAAAAAACAGTCACTACCATATAAATTTTGGTGTGTTTTCTTTGCAAATCAACATTGGAGATCAGTTGACTTTACTTACAAAAGTGTGTACTCATTGCCTTAAAATTTACAAGCAAACTAACCATGTGCAGAGTTGTTTAATTGTGAAATTAAGTTAAATTGTTAAATTAATTGTGAAAATTAACTTATTGAGTTAACAGGTCCAAGTTACAATGGGTGTACTCATTTTGTTTTAACCTTCCTGTCGTGTTTAACATAAATAAATATGGTGTTTTACATCTAATTGCCTCAAGGTCTTTTGATATCCTCCACATACTGCACTTGTACATATAAAAGTGATGATCACCTCTTTCATTGAAATTTGAATGTTTTAATCAACCTTGTTACACCTGTGGTGTTCCCGGTCAAAAGTGACCACCATAGAAAATTAATTGGTGTCCAGACTATATTCATCTATCAGACAGAAAACATCTCAATACATAAACTATACATTATTTATATTACCTAATACTACCTATATGCCTGATAAGCTTTTTATATTGATAGACAATGCACAGATATTAATGTTTCACAATGTTTTTACTCTACATTATTTGAATCTATTTGAAGCTGTACAATGTTTACATTTTAAATCTAAATCCCAAATATCAGAAATGACAACAGATTGTTGAGATTTAATTAATGTCCATTTTAATGTTATGGATTAATGCATTTACTTGACAGATTTCATTCATTTATTTTCCTTTTGCTTAGTCCCTGGTTTATCAGGGGTCACCACAGTGGAATGAACCGCCATTTACTTGACAGATTTATGTATTTTTAATTTTGTGATTTAATTTAGGTGGTCTGTGTAATGTGTTTTATGTTTGTGGATGTATGTTTATGTATGTGGATTCAGCTGGTTTTGACGCAAAAGTGACATTTTTTGGAAAAAAAAAGTTATTTTAGATAATAACCTTTTCATTATCTATAAAATAAAACTTATTATAGGAGCCTGATAGAAAATGCTCATTTACAAAAAAAAGAGGTCTGATGGATTTAGAGGGTTTTGCATCTGAACTTTTCATATATATTTCTATCAGGAAATATATATATAACTATATATAACTATATATATA
>CAIGQZ010032939.1:2239230-2251083 GCA_903798205.1 Danio tinwini
AATTAATGATGGGCTAAAAATCTGCAGAAATCTGCGGAATTCTGTGGGAAATCTGCGGAATTCTGCGGGAAATCTGCGGAATTCTGCGCACACAGATTCTGTGTGGGCCTATTCATGAGCTTCAGTTGTGTGTTTGCAATCAGTAATGATCTGGAACTGGTGTCTGTGAGGTGCATAATGGGGTATTTAGTCCAGTTCAGTGGCGGATGTGTAGTAGCGTGAATGATAGTGAGTGTTCTCCAGCAATCTGCAAGGGTTAGATCACTGGCGATCGTGACACTAATCAAGGTGATCAGAATTGCTTGAAAGTTATAGGTGTGTTAAACTGAGACAAACGTCCCAGGACTGAAACCAAACAGTCTTAGGTTACATTGTGTGTTATTGCAAAACTAATTACAGGAACTAAATATGTGTTTTTAATAGGGCTGTCAATATTAGCGCGTTAACGCACGTGATTAATTTGAAACATTTAATGCGTTAAAAAAAATTAACGCATTTATCGCAGTTGCAGTTTTTTTTTATTTCCTGTTGTGGTCGACGTGTGTTCAGGGCTGGGCACGCCCATAAAGGCGACCTCCTCACTTTCATCCGCGACACCCACCCCCTCCCTCCCGGTCCTAACTTTTAACTGCAAACCGGTAAGTTTCTATTTCACTTTCGGGTTGATGGCGGCATGATCACTGTTTGCCTACAGTGCCAGTTCAGCTTGCTCCGGTCCTGCGTGTGTTTAATGTGCAAAGAAATATGGATAAAGGAGAATATGGATCCATGTAAATGTATTCAGTGTTAGCGCCAGATGATGTCACAAGCTGTCAAAGACATCCCATTCCTCTCTAAGTTGACTCCAAGCGCCCTCAACACTACACGCAACTTTTGTAAAGCGTCTGCTTCACGTTGATGTGTCAGAATCCTTGATTAAGAAATAAAGCCATACTTTAGAGCGCTTAGTTTAAGCAAATTTGATTCGATCGTGCGTGTTGATGATCTGAAGGGAGTGGGCTGCTCTCTCTCTCTCTCTCTCTCTCTCTCTGTGTGTGTGTGTGTGTGTGTGTTTGTCTGTCTGTGTGTGTGTTTTCTGAATGAGTGTATGGTCTGTATGGTGATCCTCCAGCATCTGTACCTCTCCCAGAACCTGTGCATGTGTTTAATATTAGATAATATCAGTGTGTGCTTGTTTAACCTGCTAATGGAAGAGGAGCTGTGTGTGTTGTTCCCGATAATGTCAATAGACTGGTCTGTCTTAGCAACTGGTTAAATCGTCACCTTAGAATTATAAGGTTCTGTCTGACATTTTTGTCAAAATTGAGTTATTGACATTCTTATTATATGACAACTTATTTACATTATGGGATGTTTTTTTATAAGTTGTTTACATTAAGACCTTTTATTTAAAAACAAAAACAAATGTTACACACATACTGTTTGGTATGGAATGCAAAAACTTTGAAACTTAATATCTCAAAATCATTCAGAACGCAGACAGAACCTTATAATTCCAAGGTGACGAAATGTTAAGGAGGACAAAGTTAAATTGTTTCTACTTTATAATTAATGTTCTCAACTCGCAATACAACTTTACAATAAATACAATTGTTTGTATTCAATACTTTATTATTATAATTTTTCAATTTCTATATTTGCAATGCCTGTATTTTGGATTTTTTTTATTCGTGATTAATCATGATTAATCACACAAAAATGTGTGATTAATTAGTTAATTTTTTTAATCAATTGACAGCCCTAATATATAACTATCAGGAGTGAGGAGAAGTGAGACAGAATGAATGCAAAAAAAGGCTAACATTTCTACACCACGGGAAAAGATCTGTGTGATGAAAAGGCTCTTAATGCATTTTTTAAAAAGTCCAAGCAGACATGGCATTAAGTGTACACTTGTGTGAGAAGGAAATGAGTGATTAGCCATTAGTTGGAGTTATTGACAGCTCCTGGGTGTGTCAGGTGAGAGTCCAGCTCTCCCAGGCTTCTCCAGTTCAGAGTGGAGCCATAAACCACACAGGTCATTTCCTGTTTCTGCCTCACACCATGGCTTCCTCTCCACATTAATCTCCTGATTCTTTTCATTCTACAGCATGACGCTCCAAGATAAATTTATTTCAGTTCTGTCTTTTAATCAGCCGACCCTAAACAGAATTCAATCTTTCTTGAACTTTTCCATATACAACCCCCCAGTCTCTTTTCACTGAGCATGACGGTAATGCCACATTTAAAGTGTTAAGTGTCTCCTCACCTCCTCCATTACCTCTTCACTCAAGAATTTGATGCAAAAAAAGGAGACACACAGAAGTGTTGAAGGGGTGGGATGGTAGTAAATTTACAGACAGCCATTTGTTTTTATGTTTGTGTCTGCAACTAAGAAGGATGCAGACCTGGGTGAAACTAGCTCACGAAGATATATATTCTGTAAACTTTATCTATGAGAATTCCAGGATTTTCTGGAGTTGTTTATATATTGCATGAGGTCAGGAGTAATGAAATAACTTATATTTCCTTAAAGGTGCAGTATGTAAGTTTGACACCCAGTGGTTCAACTAGGTATTGCACTCCTGGATCAAAATAAACGCAAGCGCGGGATGCCAGATTGAGTACAGGAGTGAGTGATTTAAACTGTGTTCTAAATAAAAGCAATGACATGCAATAGAGGGAATATTTTCCATATTAAAAGAAGTGGTTCAAACCAACACCTCGAAAAATGATATATTAGAAACGGCTTCTATTTCTCACAGCTGAACAGAAACTTATGACAGTGATCACCATAGGTAAACCTTGTGTGCTTTATTCAGTGCTAAATGCTAACAATGTGAGTTTGAATGCATTTTACATGACATGTATTGCCATATACTAAAAGCAGATAGTTCACCTCAGATCTTGAAAATTCAATAAACCATTTGAAATTGAACTTTAGAACTAAACACATATGAGTGATTCAGCATCTACATTTAATGATGTAAAAGAGGGTTAACATGTATTAAATATATTCTAAACTTAACTGTAGCGTGAGTGAGTGCATATTCTGTGCTTCTGAAAGGCTGTATTTAAATTTCTGTCGTGTTTCGTCTGGTGCAAACAGCCAAATTGCTCATTACTGCGTATCTCATGACAAATCGTGTTGTTTGGACACGCGGTTACAATGTAACCTGCTCACGTTCCTAATATTTATATCATTTGCTAATTAATAACCCCATGTGGAACTGAATCTGTCTCATTTTGACATCTGATACTGTCCACTGACACTTCTGCATTTCACTCATGGACGCATGCTTTCAGAGTCTTTCTGAATGAATGAATGAAATACGCTGTTTTCCATCAAGGCAACCTGGGGTGCTGAAATATGGCACTGTGCAGGTAAAATTTACCTAAACAAAGAAAGAGTTTATGGCACGGAAAAAAAAAAAACTTTTTCAAAGCAGAATATCTGACTTCAGCATTGTTTTTCAGTTAAACTAGGAAAGGTGCCTAAAAGTTTTTGACTCTTCTAAAGCATAAAAACACCATAATATGTTTGCAGATATTTAAGAATCATACTAAGTGAACATTCTTGTCTATCTGAAAAACAATGCTGAAGTCAATATTTCTGCTTTGAAAACGCGAGTTACATGTCGGAACGTCTGTCTTTGTTTTGGTTCTTTTAACCCGCCCACTACCAGTTCAGCCATTTAAATTTCAGCACCCCCGGTTGCCTTGGTGGAAAACCGTGTATTTCATTCGTTCAGTCAGGAAGGTTCCCAAAGTGTGCACCCGTGACTGAAATGCAACCTACAGTGGACAGTAGCAGCCTCCGAAATGAGACACAGATTCAGAGCTCCACAATGAGGTGGGTTTTAATTAGCAAATAATATAAATATCACAAATATAAACATTAGGTGAGCAGGATGTTATGTGACAAAATTTACAGAGATAAGCTATTTGGCTATTTGGCACCAGACTAAACACAACAATGCAGCCATTCAGAAGCACAGAATAGTGGTCAAGAAGGCTCACCAGCGCCTATTTTTCTTAAGGCAACTTAAGAAGAACCAGCTGTCATCAGCCGTCTTGGTGAACTTCTACCACTGCACAATAGAAAGCATCCTGACGAACTGTGTCACAGTCTGGTATGGAAGCTGCTCTGTTGCGGAGCGTAAGGCACTGCAGCGGGTGGTGAAAACTGCCCAACGCATCACAGGGACCACACTGCCAGCCATAGAGGACATCCAGAGGAAACACTGTCTGCGCCGAGCACGCAGTATTCTTAAAGATTCCTCTCACCCTGCTCACAGACTGTTTTCTCTCCTGCCTTCTGGCAGGCGCTTCAGGCTCCCCCGGACAAAAAACAGCAGACTAAAGAACAGCTTCTTCCCCAGAGCTGTCTCCCTTTTGAACTCTGCTCCCCACTGACTTTTTGCCCCCCTAATACACCCCACTCTCCTCTCCTCATAACTCAGACTCATCATAATCACTGCACTACTTAACATTTGCACATTTAAAAATTGCACATATTCATTGCACTGATTCATTTATTTGAACTGTACACACCTACTGCACATGTACATTTGTAAATTATGTACACACCCACTGTACATATACATTTGTAATTATGTTTATCTATCTGCACACTTCTGATATTAATAGCAACCTGTACATTTATCCATCTATTGTAAATCTCTGTTCATAGCTAACACAACCTGTATATAATGTTGATAGTACATCCATTTGTAAATATCACCATAATTTTTCTATAACTGCACTTTATAACTTATACCTGTATCCTGCACTTGCTGCTATTGCACTCCTGGTTAGACCTAAACTGCATTTCGTTTCCTTGTACTTGTACATGTGTGATGACAATAAAGTT
Source organism: Danio tinwini (assembly GCA_903798205.1). Lineage (NCBI taxonomy): Eukaryota > Metazoa > Chordata > Actinopteri > Cypriniformes > Danionidae > Danio > Danio tinwini. Next base: position 2,244,083 of record CAIGQZ010032939.1, read on the forward strand.
GAATCTAATCTAATCTAATTTTGTGTTTTGAACCAGGTGTGCAATACCTAGTTCAACCACTGGATGTCAAACTTACATACGGCACCTTTAAAGATTAAAAAAGGTGGAAATTAAGTTTTCATGAGCATCTGGTGTGATTAATATGCTTACAGATATGCCATTCAAACCTATTGAGATTAAGTTTTGAGTTTCTCCCTTAAAATGCAATCTGCTAAGTCTCAGCTATTGTACTGTGTTTATTACAGAGTTTATTTCTGCTAACTGAGTAAAAAAAATGCAGCATGTAGAGTTGGTGTGATTAAGTGGTGTAGAATAATTAGCATATTCATAGTTCTACATAGATTTAATGTTAATACTTGAACTACCATAAAGTCAATAACTGATAGAATGGCCATAGTGGTCATTTTGACTCTTCATATAAGGCTGTACAGAATTAATTTTTTTGTCATATTTACATTCAAAGCTTTTATTGATATTTTTGAATGTCTGTTGGCATATTTTATAAAGTCCTATTCCTAAAAATATAATCTTTCTTTGCAATATAGCCTATAGTTTTATAATTTAAACAGTCAAGCCCAAAATTATTTATAAAATTAAACTTTTAAAAATTAAACTTTTAAGGTGGCACACAATCACTCATTTATTATACAGAATTTTACTGTACTTAAAATGATAAAAAAACTTCCAACAAGAATAATTTGAAGAGATATTACAGTAAAATAAACTATATTTAAGAAACAGGGTCTTTCTAGTATGTCATCAAAATATTCTTGTTCTAAATATGCCCGACAAGATCATTTTAGGGGTATACAAAATAATGTTAGAAATTAATTATATGGTAACACTTTAATTCAGCTCACAGTTCACTGTATTAACAAACTATTTACTAACACTACTAGCTTAATAAACTACTAATTAGCTGCTTAATAATAGTTAGTAAGGTAGAAGTTGGGTTTAGGATAAGGGGTGCAGAATAAAATCATACTTTATTGACCTTATTCTTCAATGTGGAAGTGCGCTCATTTTTGGAATTGTTTTAGAATTTCCGATTCAGTCACCTATAGGAGAAATGACAAGGAATACTAAACGGCAGAAAATGGTCAAACTACTTGCTTTACAAACAAGTGTTTGCACAACTATACAGACCAAGCAGAATAGTATAATAGGAAAGTGTCAGTTTGCAAAATCAAACAGCATAACAAGCTATTTTTAACCTCTAAAAATGAATAGAAGTGAATAAGACCAGAAGTCTCGAGCCAAAAAGATTCAAATGGCTGCACCTGGTCGTACGCTAAGAAAACGGTGAGAAAAACTACTAATGAATAGTTAATATCTTGATAATAGGCAGGTAAAAAGCCAGTAGATAATTGTGTGAAACTAAAGTGTATAATATAAAATAATATGTTGAAAAGAGGTAAATTTCATTCATTCAGTAAGGAAGGCTCTCAAAGTGTGTGCCCGTGACCGAAAAAGGTCTAAGAAAAAGGTGAATAACTACCAATGACCAGTTAATATCTTGATAATAGGCAGGTAATAAGCCAGTAGATAATTGTGTGAAACTAAAGTGTTGCCAAATATACTGTTAAAAATAGGTAAATTTTGGCCACAATACATGACAGCCATATATATATACACAGTTAAAGTCAGAATTATTAGCCCCCTGAATTATTAGTCATCCTGTTTATTTTTTCCCCCCAATTTCTGTTTAACAGAGAAAAGATTTTTTCAACACATTTCTAAACATAATAGTTTTAATAACTCATATCTAATAACTGATTTATTTTATCTTTGCCATGATGACAGTAAATAATATTTGACTAGATATTTTTCAAGATATATATATTAGGGCTGTCAATTGATTAAAAAAATTACTTATTAATCACACTTTTTTGTGTGATTAATCATGATTACCAAACAGTGTGTGTAACATTTTTTTTTATAAAAGGTCTTAAAATGTAAACAACTTATTAAAAAAACATCCCATAATGTAAATAAGTTGTCATTTAATAAGAATGTCAATAACTCAATTTTGACAAAAAATGTCAGCTAGAACCTTATAATTCTAAGGTGACGAATTAACCAGTTGCTAAGACAGACCAGTCTATTGACATTATCGGGGACGAGAGAGAGAGAGAGAGAAAGAGAGAGAGAGAGAGAGAGAGAGAGAGAGAGAGAACAGCGCACTCCCTTCAGATCATCAAAACGCACGATCGAATCAAATTTGCTTAAACTAAACGTTCTAAAGTATGGCTTTAATTCTCAATCAACGATTCTGACACATCAACATGAAGCAGACGCTTTACAAAAGTTGCGTGTAGTGTGAAAACATGTCAAACTTAATGATACATCTGAGGGCGCTTGGAGTCAACTTAGAGAGGAATGGGCTGTCTTTGACAGCTTGCGACATCATCTGGCGCTTTCACTGAGTACATTTACATGGATCCATATTCTCCTTTATCAATATTTCTTTGCACATTAAACACACGCAGGGCCGGAGCAAGCTGAACTGGCGCTGTAGGCAAACAGTGATCACGTCACCCGAAAGTGAAATAGAAACTTACCGGTTTGCGGATAAAAGTGAGGACCGGGAGGGAGGCGGTGGGTGTCGCAGATGAAAGTGAGGAGGTCGCCTCTATGGGCACGCCGGCCCTGAACACACGTCAACCACAACAGGAAATAAAAAAAAAACTGCAACTGCGATAAATGCGTAAATTTTTTTTTACGCGTTAAATATTTCAAATTAATCACGTGCGTTAACGCGCTAATATTGACAGCCCTAATATATACACTTTCGAAAAATAAAATATTGATAATAGACAGAACACTTTCTACATACATATGAGACAAAAAAGTAAAAAAGTATCAAAGTCTCTAAATGACCCAGAACATTTATCTTTGATTACTAGAGCTTCTGGTATGAACAATGTGCATGCTGTACCATGGTACATTCAGTCGAACAAACAGCTGGACCTGATGTTGAACCCATGATCTGTCCTTCAGAATGCCCAGGACTTTTCATCTGGTCTGTTGTTCATTGTAGGAAATATGAAACTAGACTTCGGAGGCCCATACAGTAGATTTACAGCAGATGTTTACAAAAGATGATGTTATTGGTTGTGAACGATGCAAAACATTCAATCAAGAAAGAAAAGGAATATTTAAATCAGAAGGGATGCAATAAATTAATCAAAAGTGACTGTGAAAACATTTCTAACCACACTTTCCAATAATAACCCTATTATTATGTTTTTAACATGGCCACACGGTAGCTCAGTGGTTAACACTGTCACCTCACAGCAAGTAGGTCACTGGTTCGAATATCAGCTGGGCCAGTTGGCATTTCTATGTTGCATGATCTCCCCGTGTTCGTGTGTGTTTCCTCCGGGTGCTCCCCACAGTCCAAAGACATGTGGTATAAGTGAATTAAATAAACTAAATTGCCTGTAGTCTATTTGCGTGAATGAGTGTGTATGGATGTTTCGCAGTCGGGTTCATTCCGCTGTGGCGACCCCTAATGAATAAAGGGCTGAAGTGGAAGAAAAATGAATGAATGAATTAATGTTTTTAATATTGTAATAAGATGTCAATGATTTTTTCAGAGTATTAAATTGATTTCTGAAGAATCACTTCTAAAGACTGGATACATTTAGTAAACATTTATTAAAGAATTATTAGACATTTATTAAAGAATACGTTGTAATTGTATTTTACACCCTGTAATAATTGATAAATAATAAGTCATTACTATATATATACTTTTTATGTCATAAAATGCTGTCTTTCAGGTGTGCACATGAGTTTAATATCACGTGTTTCAGAATCAGCTGCGAACAGAAGCTCTAATATGAGATGTTGAGTTAGGAAACAGGAAGCACTCTAGAGAGTAAAGCCAGGAAGCCCAGACAAATGCCTGAGCATCAGGACTATGAATTACCAGTTTGCAAAACTCCCACAGCAAAACTGCTACTGAAAACAACACACGACCAGATATACAAAAAAAATAATTCACACAAAGTGATGTCCTTATTCATCTACTCAGTTTAGTATGCTCTTGTTCTTTTTAATGTGATTGTAATCTACTGGCTTAGTTTTTTTAGGTTTCAGTCTAATGGAAAGAACACACTCAACAGAACACACTTCTGTTTTAAAAGTTAGTTTTATAGCTTTTATATTTATTTCTGTATATTTCAATTACAATATATATATTTAAGCCATATTATCATAATGCTTTTTCCTGCACTGAGTAATAAATCTCCACTTTTTTAAATTGTCCAGTATTTTCTGAAAATTAAAAGTAATAAAAAAGTAATACTAATTTTAAACATAGCTTGATTCAGTTTTCAGATTTTCATGCTACAAACGACTGCAAAATAGTGCATGTTTAATTAACGCCTCATTTGCATTTTTTTTTACCATATTAACCTGCAGTGTCATAACGTTCTAAAAATTATTCACTGGATTTTTCCACAACACATTTCAACACAGAAGAGGATGTGAAATTCTCAGCGATCCATGTTTCCTCGCTCACTTGTATGATTGTGTAATCTTATGTTCCACGGCTGAAGTCCAAGCAGTATTGAGCAGATCCAGCACTGGTTCTGGATTTTATTAGCCACGCAAGCTCTCTGATGTGTCTTTAAAACCTCAGCGGAGTTCTGCATGTTCCTTACAACCCGTCACAACACATACTGACCTAGAACAGTCCAACACTGATCACGAAAAGAACATTGCATTTCCTTGCCTCATAGACTGTTTTGAAAATGTAGCCAGTATGGAGAGATTAAACCCAAGATTGGCGTGTATGACAAAAAACAAACAAACAAATAAACAAACAAACAAACAAACAAACAAACAAACAAACATTCAGACAAAGAGTGATGGGAATCTGCTTATTACGTTGTGTTATGTAAAATACTGTTTCCAGGTCCAAGCCTTCACTCACATGAACAGAGAACTGATAAATGAGCAATATCACACGAGTAGCAGTGCGATGTGGTTGTATATCCGCACTGGTGGGAGGCATGTGTTGGCACGAGTACCTTAGCATCCCACCAGTGATGATATACAGCCACATCACACAGCTACGAGTGTGATATAGCATTTATACAACAGTTTAACGGCATAATTGTGTGTATAAAAAAGAAAATCAAACACGGAGAGTCTCAAAAATTCTTTTGTAGGAGGAACTACTTTCTTACGCCATTCCTTCACATCTGCAGCTGACGTCAGAACAGCAGAAGCTGTTACTAATTCACCAACATCATTTTAGAGCTAGTATTTGGCTGATTCTCTAGCGTAATGTCTAAAGTGATAACAAAACAGATGATTTTGATCACATATTAAGATTATAAGGCTGAACGGCATGGAATGCCATCTCAGTCTACAGAGATATATCCCAATATTTCTCTGTTGCAATCTGTTGCAAATACAGCACTACAACATACAAAAGAGAGATCGACTTAGAAAGTCATTTACCTGTTTAATGCTGATTTGATCAGCTGTTTGAAATTATACTGTTTTCTCTTAGGGCTTTTTATGCAGTCTCTGTCGCCATCTTGTGGATGAACATCGTCAACCGCCTTTGTTTAAAGACAGGCTAATGGCTGCCGACACTCTGTCTCTCCGAAATTATAAATATTTAAAAATAGGTACTACCCTTACAAATAAATTGCATAGTTGCAGTCTAAACAACTGCATTCTCGCCTAAAAAAAAGCATCAATAGTACATTATGTTGTCCAACAGCAGCAATATTTGTCAAAGTGTAGAGTTTCCTCTGCTTGTTGCTCTTTGTGAGTGGAGTAATACACAAGGGTGAAGGGTGAAGAGGCTGGACGAGTGCTGTTACTGGCAGAATATTGCATCAGATTCAAGAACCAGACAGAACTGTTGTATAAATCTCAATATTATAAAAATAAAAAAAAATATTGCAAACACAGTTAATAAAAAAATGTGATTTTTATGCACATCTTGTGAGTAATGTCCTAAGGCCAGAGGGTGCTCTCACACAAAAACTCCCCACAAATACCCACGAAGAAGAAACTCAGGAAAACCTGATAGCAGTAGCTAAATAAACTGAGGCTGCGTCCGAAATCACCTACTCAGTAGGTACTTCATTTGAATTTGAATTTACTTCTCAACCATTAGAAAAAATGTTCTATACAGTATGAATGTGAGTAGTATAAATGGAACTCGGATGTACTACATCTGCCAGTTGCATCGTTTCACTTTCATTCATGAATTCTCCCATGGTGCATTATGGGATAGTGTAGTGTCCATAGGATGCACACTTCAGAATCTCACCAGAAGTAGTAGGTCATACGGGTATTTCTCGCATACTTTTTTCAAATACTATGAATTCAGACATACTACTCGGCTCGCATCCTGTTTTTAGCATCCTATAAAGTATGAAAGTATGCAATATTGGACACAGACAGAAGGTTTAACTGCTTTTGTTGGTTATGTGCGTTATAAAGTAAGTATGGAGTAAATATGCTATTAAATGTAATATTTTCACATACTTAGTCATAGTACATTGAAAAGCTGTTATTATCGCTGAATGACTATCTTGCGAAGCTTGTCAGTAAACTATGGCTTTGTCTTATAATACTATATTAAAGTGACCGATTGTCCTGCCATTCAAATAGCTAACAAAAAGGAATCATCCCCACTTTTTCATTCAAATAAGACAAAAACAATAACTGAGATTTCAGTTATAATTTGACTACTGAACCAAAAAATAAAAGTTTGCAGTTTCCATTTCAGAAATCTGACTGCCTTGTTTTAACTGCTCTAGCTCAAGATATATTCTGATTGGCTTTCAGAGTTTTTATCATTCATCTGTTTAGAAAAGAAAATCATTCTAAAAAGTGATTCCAAATATATATTTTCTTATCAGTGGAAATGTGCTGTTATCCTTATCATGTGCCCTTATCATAGCTATAGTGTTGATTTCACTTTCTTTCTTTCTTTCTTTCTTTCTTTCTTTCTTTCTTTCTTTCTT
>CAIGQZ010032939.1:2251483-2274454 GCA_903798205.1 Danio tinwini
TATATATAGATATTCAAATCATATCACCCATATCATATCAGCCATATCACCCTGCAGCCCAAGACCGGTTACTCACTGAAGCTAAGCATAGCTGAGCCTGGTTAGTACCTGGATGGGAGTCCACATGGGAAAACTAGGTTGCTGTTAGAAGTTGTGTTTGTGAGGCCAGCAGGGAGCACTCAACATGCAATCTATGTGTGTCCTAATGCCCTAGTATAGTGAAGGGGATACTGTACTGTCAGTGAACACCGTCTTTTGGATAAGATGTTAAACCGAGGTCCAGACTCTCCGTGGTCATTAAAAGTCCTATGGCACTTCTCGTAAAGACTAGGGGTCCTGGCCAAATTCTCTCCATCTGCCCTTACCCATCATGGCATCCCAATCACCACCATCCACCAAATTGTCTCACCACTCCTCCTGTAGCTGGTGTGTGGTGAGCGGTGGTGACCTGTGGCTGCTGTTGCATCCAAGTGGATGCTGCACACTGGTGGTGGTGTGGAGAGACAACCAACCCCCCCTCAGGTTTTGATTATCATGAGGGTGAGTAATTGACAGAATGTTAATATTTGAGTGAAATATTAGCATATTTTTCCATTATATATTGCATTTCTCCTTTTAGATTGTATTGCTGTTTTTCTGTCAAGGTCTCAATCTTAACTCATGTTTGAATGCAAGGTCAAAAACATGATTCAGTACTTGTCTCTCCAATGTAATCATCAATGTTTACACAATGTTTAATGCTATACAATCATCATGCTAATCATGGTTGTGCACAGTTTGAGTCTGTCTTTTACATTTTTTTTCATTCTGCACAGAAGCATTTCAATGACTAAAGTAAAGCTGGGAGGTGTGAGGTCTAAACTCAACCGTTACCACTCACCAACCCTTTTTGTTTCCCATCATTGGGAAAGTACAGCAACTGTTATTGCATGTATTTAAGAAGCAGACTAATGCCAAAGGACTTGGCATTTACAAAATGCAAATCCCTATGTGTGCTTTACGCAAGGACTGTATAATGATTTGAGACTGTTGTTTAAATTTTGATTCCTTTGTTTGACATCTCAGTTAGTCTTGTGTCAAGTGGATACTAAGCACTGATGTTCACACTGAGAGAGATCTGACAATAACATCACTGGTGACTAGTGAGATCCATACTAAGTAAACAGCACGTGTAATGTGAGGCATGCTAGTGATGTCATGACAGTGAAGAGACGTCAAATTGACTCGACAAATCAGATACAATAGTTCGGTTAGACATTTTGGCTGAGGGTGAAGCATATTTCAGCATGATGAAAGAGCACAGCTTGTAAATTCGGCAAAGATCTGAACTTGAGATTGACCTCAGCCAACTGTACCTACCCAGATGTCTGCCTGGCGCAGAGTCTTTGGCTTTAAAAGGTAAATGTGAGCTTCGTTCTTTCAGCTTCTCTTAATGGGTGCCAGTAAATACAGACAGACAAAGAAAAAGAGAGAAAGAGAGAGGTGGGGGCTGGAGAAATGGAGTGTGAGGAAGCCCAGACCTCCATGTGCATCTGTGTGTTAATGCCATGCCAACAACTGTACAGAATTATACACGCAGTCAGATCCATATACAGTAATGCTGAGCTCTCTGGAGGTCCATTGAGTTTTAAAATAAAACCCCCAAATTAAAAAACTCTGTGTTCCCACGACTTTCTGAATTCACAATACACTGCTTGATTTACATGTACATATTTTGCTGATGCTGTGTTTGTGTCACTAAGAAGCCAGTATTTAATACATTTTATTTTTTTTTAACTAAACAGAAATGGAAAGCGTTCCTGCTATTAACATCTGTCATGCAAAAATACCATAAATTTAAATCTGGTCTGAATGCTTAAACTCCACCGGGAGCACTCAGGAAAGCCTAGTAACAAAAAGTGATGGGAAATGTGGCCAAAACGTGACTTTTACCCTCTAAAACACAAACAAATAAACATTCTTAAGGCCAGATTGTGCAGGTCAAGTGTGATTAGATTATGGAAAAATCCTCCTGGATCTGATTCTAATTGAGTCTCTCTGGAGCTTTAGGCCATGGGTTACAGGTCAATGGTAGGGTTATGAATGGTCACAGATTCAACTGAAATCTTGTGCTTTGTGACTTTATTCAGCTGACTCCACATAAGACATAATTCTTAGATTCAAAAATTTGATAACTAAGACAAATGTATAAGTTTACAGACACATGACAAACATAAATGGAGTAATTTGTGACTTGATTTAGGTCAAATTTAAAAATACAGAAACAATCAGTAGCTGCTTATCCAGCTGCTAATAACAAGGCTGGGGGCAAGGCAATAGGTGGGGCTTGTACCTGGAACAGTAAAGGAAATAACCAACATGCATTACTAATTGTTCAATCCAGCAGCCCCACATCACTATTTTATAAACATTTAGACTCCATGGAACAATCATCAAATGTTATTATAGACACTTGCTGGTGCACTTATGTTAAAGTTGTTTTTAAAGTGAGGCTAACTTGTAGACTGACGAGAAAGCGTGAAAAATGGTTAGCATTGCTAGCCCTCTACTGTCCCATGTAAATATTGTTCCTAACAACTCCACAAACCTCAGCTGGTTTGCTTTTAACAAAAATACTGGTTGACCAACTGCCCCTGACCCAAATAACTGGCAGCTGGCCATGAGGATACCCTGATGTTATTCCCACCAGCTTGGCACATCCAGATTTGCCCGTTCTCGCTAAGAGATGTTTCCCCACTCTTCTTCCAAAGATAATTGCAATTTCCTGAACTTTCCTATTAGGGGAATCCCTTAAGTCCTTAACCTCAAAATAAATAGTTCCCAAGCCTGCAGGAAGGGTACCACATGATGAAAAAGGATGTTGTCAAAAAACATAGGGCACTAGGGCTGACAGACTTCATTTTGTTTAAACTTTTGCCTTTTCCGATTTTTTTCCTTCAATTTAGAATTTTAACCTTATAACATTGTTATTAAAGCCCATGAGGAAGGGGGGACATTCAGTTTGAAAGCCCTTGTTGCTGGGGGAAGTTTGCAGTGCCATCAGGCCAGAGGAGCAGAGTCTGCCACTGTGGATCCTCAAGGCCAGTACTGTAAGAGCTTGACGGAATGATTGATACACTTTGCGCCATCCACCACAACATGGAATGGTGGCTGCCATCTATGAGGGGATTGATGAGTCATCGCCATTCGCCATAGGCTGAGATCTGTAACTGTCCACCGGAATGAAAGGTGTAGGGCATGGGGGGCTTGTCATCGTAGAAAATCTGGGGAAATCACAAGCCTTTGGTCTAGTCTCTATCAGTCTATTTCAAGACTGAGCACAGATGGACTGTACAATTCCTGTAAAAAGTTGTTGCTGTTGCAATTCTGACAGCAGAAGGTCTGGGAACCATGGACAAATTAAATGGCCAAGGACCAACCAAAACCACCATACTGACAAGTAAAGCAACCCATAATGTTTTCTTTTGTGTTGTGTCATGTTGACACACAAGCTGAGTCTAAGAACTACTTGTGACAAACACCAACTGTGTTGTTTGGCTGCATATGGTCCTGTCTGGGCCAAGTCTTCATGTGAACACAACAAACTCATGACAGCCGACTGAAATTATAAGATGTATTCTTTTTCCATACCTGCAAGTGACAGTATCTGTTTTGTCATGCCAAAAATAGAAACAATCCCAATGGCCAACCATCAGCTTGGTGTGTGCCCACAATAAAACATGGTGAGCAACCAGTAAATCAATCATGAGGTCTCCACTAAAGACCTAGCATCTGAAACCAAAGTCCAAACCATGTGAAACTGAAGCTGAGATGTGTACGTAGGTGTTGTTATAAATGGTCTGCCACAGTGAGAATGATCAACTGTCCTTTTGTTTTCTCTATAGCTCCGTCTTAGTCTAATCTTGCAGTACAGACATTGCAATTTATTATCATGGCCACATCCGTAGTCCTCATGCATTTGAAGGATGCCTAAAGTACATTTACAAATGTGAGAATGAACCCTATGCATCTTTCTTGGATTGACCAATCAAAGGGGTAGAGACTCAAACACTTTGTTACTATTTGTGTACTGAGTTCAGGGGCTATAGACAGCAAGCTCTCTGCAGCTCTCACATGATTGCCTACTGAAGCTAAGCAGGGCTGTGCCTGGTTAGTACCTGAATGGGAAACCATGTGGAAAACTTGGTCATGGTTGCTGCCAGAAAAAGTGTTAGCAGGGGGTGCACAACCTGCGGTCTGTGTGGGTCCTAATGCTCAGTATATTGATGGGGACTATACTGTACCAATGCTCTGGTCTATGGTGTGCGGTATGGCACAATATGGCTGCCATCATGTCATCCAGGTAGATGCTGCAGACTGGTGGTTTAAAGTACTTTTAGTACCCAGAAAAGCGCTATATAAATGTAAGGAATTATTATTATTATTATTATTATTATTATTATTATTGTTATTATTCATTCATTTTCTACTGCTTTTCCGGAGACGGGTCACGGGAGCAGCAGCAGTCTTAGGAGAGAACCCCAGATTTCCCTCTCCCCAGACACTTTCTCCAGCTCCTTGGGGGATCCCAAGGCGTTTCCAGGCTAGCCAAGAGACGTAGTCCCCCCAGCGTGTCCTGGGTCTTCCCCGAGGCCTCCTCCCGGTGGGACATGCTTGGAACACCTCCCTAGGTAGGCGTCCAGGAGGCATCCAAAACAGATGCCCAAGTCACCTCAGCTGACTTCTCTTAAGGAGCAGCAGATCTACTCAGAGCTCCTCACCCTATCTATAAGAGTATGCCCTGCCACCCTGCAAAGGAAACTCATTTCGGCCGCTTGTATCTGAGATCTTGTCCTTTCGGTCAAGACCATAGGACCATAGACCATATGTGAGAGTAGGAACGTAGATTGACCGGTAAATTGAAAGCTTAGCCTTTCAGCTCAGCTTCTTCTTTACCACAACAGACCGGTACATCTACCGCATTACTGCTGCCTATGCACCAATCCGCCTGTCAGTCACATGTTCCATCCTTCCCTCACTCGTAAACAAAACCCCAAGATACTTGAACTCCTCCACCTGGGGCAAGGACTTTCCTCCATGAAGCCAATTATTATTATTATTATTATTATTATTATTATTATTATTATTATTATTACTATAGAAACCCCAATTCAGATGAAAACTATTTTATCTGGAGCAGTGAAAAAATATCCATACAGATCTGTGTGTATGAAACTAGCCTTTCAGAAAACTTCCATACATGGTGTTCTGACAAGCAGATAATGTATTAATGCATTCTATTTTAAACACTTACAGCAGTGGCTTCATGTCTCGAAATGTTTCATGCTCATCTGAAGGTATATTTGGAGACCATGCGCAAGATGGGGATTGCAGTTCATTTAACCTCCAACTGGAGCTGATTTTATTTAGTCTATGACTAATCTTCACAATGAAATATCTCTGGTCCTTGGGAAAAGCGACAGTCCAAATACACGTGAGGCTCTGGGACTGCTCCCACACAGATGCAGCAGGCAGACCCCCAGTCCCCTTTTCCATACACATTCTCTATTTTTTTCTCACACTATTTACACAGTGCTGCTGAAAGGGCTGGAGTGGTTGTCATGGTTTATACTGTTAGTTTAGTAACAGATATCTCCCTTAAGGAAGACAGGAATCTAAACAGGATGGTAGAGAAAGAGATAGTAAGGGAGATACTAAGTGGGTGACTGATAATGTCAAAAACTGTCATCCTTGTCTAAAACCACATTAAAATAAAACATGTAGTGGCCCATTTAAAACATTTAAAGTTTTCAGAAAGTTTTTTTTTGGAAAATGTAAATTCCATTTCATTAGATACACAGTGTCCAACTATATCTTTTTTGTGTGCCAAAAACTTCTTGCTGTTAGTTTCTTCTTAGTTTGGTCAGGTGTCCCTTCTAAGTAATCACAGGTGTATCATAACATGTTATGCTCTCTCTGAAATAAGTGATTAAGAGAAGTACCAGAGGTGCTCAACCATGAAAAAAAACATAACCAGGTTTTCCGGAACCATTTTCAAACACTGCCTCAAGAACACATATCTAAAGAGTAATGCATGCGAGTTAATATTATATGAAAATTTGAAAACAAGATAATGGTATTCAACATTGCACAACTCACACGGCCTACAGATTAAACAAAAGAATAAAAACAAGACCCACAAACATCAGGTAGTTTTACAGTTCTTGTCTCCTAGGACACACCATGTTGACGGTCAGCTGTTGGACTTTGTTGGTCCATCGGGTTGAACCAAGGATCCATAGCGTCGATCCAGCTAGTTGGGTTGATATAAGAGCTTGTTGGCCCGAATCAACATGTCAAACCGAACATAGTATAGTTATGTAGCATAAACAATTCAAGCAAAGATAGATTGAATTCAAGCCAAGAAGGCTGCAATTTCCCTATATGAATTATTGGGGGTGGCGCGGTGTTGCAGTGCTGTCACCTCACAGCAAAAAGGTCACTGGTTCGAGCCATGGCTGGGTCAGTTGGCATTTCTGTGTGGAGTTTGCATGTTCTCCCCATGGTTTTGTTGGTTTCCTCTAAGAGCTCCAGTTTCCCTCATAAGTCCAAAGACATGTGGTATAGGTGAATTGGGTAAGCTAAATTGGCTGTAGTGTATGTGTGAATGAGAGTGTATGAGTGTTTCCCAGTGATAGGTTGCAGCTGGAAGGGCATCCGCTGCGTAAAACATATGCTGGATAAGTTGACGATTCATTCCGCTGTGGCGACCCCAGATTAATAAAGTGACTAAGCTGAAAAGAAAATGAATGAATGGCTGAACGAATATTATTTATAAAAATATATTTAGCTTAATTTTTGCATAGAGTTTGAGGCTAACACGCAGGGAATAACAGAGTTATGTGACCCAGTTGATACACTCTGTTTCTCTTGGACCTGGTCCTTAAAATAACATCCTGTAGGAACCAAGTTTGCTGTGGGTGAAGAACTCAACTGACCTCAGTTAAAAAAAACAAAAACAAAAAAACACACATACAAACCTGCATCTATAGTAGTGCTTTTCAGAAAGAAGAAAAGAAAGAAAGAAAGAAAGAAAGAAAAAAAAAAATAAAGAAACAAAGAAAGAAAGAGCCAATGACACTGTCCAGTCATAATAGTGACTAACTGACGTTCTCCTGATAACTGGCGTATGCTCAGAGGATGTATCCTGCACAGACCTGCTCACACTGAGATCCTTTGTTTATTATAGATTTAATGTGTTTAGATTTGTCTGTAATTGGTCCAGACACATCATCTTTTAGCCTCAGACCCATGTGTTAATGCACGTGCCTCAAACTCAAACAAGTACTTCGATCCAAAGGTAAAGAAGAAGAACATGAAAGATTTAACAGTAAACAATGCGGCATGTAAACAGTCTGAAGCTGAAATATTTTCCCCTCATCACTTTGGTTAATTTTGTTTTCCAGATGCCATTTGTTTACACCATTTTTCCATTTGCACTTCTAAGTGAATGCACAAGACTTTGGCTGTGATTCACGTGTGCTGGAAGGTTCTGCTTGGGCCTCAGACTTTTTTTGAGAAGGTGCTTGTATCCAGATGCACCTGCCCCGTTGCCTCAAGATTTAGGAATGAGTCCTTTGAGGTTTGCCTTACCCACAGAATCCAGCTGTGATGTGAGAATGAGGCTGGAGAACAGCATGATGGGAGAAACTCTTAACCACTTCAACCAAATGATCAATAACATTACGGACCCACTTTCTTTCATATCCTAACAGACATGCCTATGGGATTTAGAGGCCTGGTTTATGAACACAAACACCTCTAGAGATGGAAATATCAAGTTTCCTTTGAGGAAACCACAAAACCATGTTTATGTCGCTTTGGGTAGCATGACGTTTCCACAGAGTGATGATAGCTAAAGTATGTTTAGATGTTAGATGACTTCACTCTTTTCCACTGCAGTGATTTTTAAGTAATATACACTACCTGACAAAAGTCTAGTCATCGATCCCAGTTGTAATAGCAACAAACAGTAGCTTGACTTCTGAATGATCATTTGGAAAAGTGGCACAAGGTAGATGTATCCAATGAATAGCTGCATCCCAATTATCACAAATACTGCAGAAGACCAATTGGAACCTGCATAGATCCAATATTCTCACAGAAATCAGTCAAGTTTGGTGGAGGAAAAATCATGATTTGGGGTTATGGGGCATGTGAGAGATCTGCAGAGTATTAAGACATTTGTGCTGCCCATTACATCACAAACCACAGGAGAGGGCAAATTCTTCAGCGGGATAGCGCTTCTTCTCACACTTTAGGCTCCACATCAAAGTTCCTGAAAACAAACAAGGTCAAGGTACTCCAGGATTGGCCAGCTCAGTCACCAGACATGAACATTATTGAGCATGTATGGGGTAAGATGAAGGAGGAGGCATTAAAGATGAATCCAAAGAATCTTTATGAACTGCAAGAATGCTTTCTTTGCCATTCCAGATGACTTTATTAATACGTTATTTGAGTCATTGCAGAAATGTATGGATGCAGTCGTCCAAGCTTATGGGAGTCACACACAATGTTAATTCTTTTCCCACTGCACCAGGACTTTATATTCTATACTGTGCATTATTTGTGTGAAGTGACAAGACTTTTGTCTAACCAAAGTAAGACCTTACTGTTCTAATTAAATAATTAAAAATCAAGGCATGATCATATTTTGTTTTGGTAAAAAAAACATAATCTAGAGGTCATTGTCTTTCATATAAGACACTTCTGGTACCAAATGATCAACTAGAAGTCAAGTTGTTATTTGTTGTTCCTAAAACTTGGATAGGCGACAAGACTCTTGCTATGTAATGTATAATTTAATGAAAGAAATTGTCAACACTCTAAACTACTTTTGTAAAAAAATAAGCTGAAAAAAAACTAATTCTTGAGTTTTTTTGTGACAACTTAATTGCTTAAAGTTCAATCCATTTAAATTTATAAAAACATAAGTTAACTTAATTCCTTCATGTTTTCCCAACACAAATAGATGTTGTGGAACACATCATTTTTTACAGCATAGGATCAATTTAAGTTAGGCTCAAACAACTGAATTTGTGTCAAAGATGATTTTGACTCTCTGATTTTCAGGTTTACTTCTTAAAGTATTTTGAGCTAATTTTGGAGGATTTAAAAAGAAGAATGTTGAAAACAATAAGAGTATAACATCATTTTTATTCTCTTAAATCTTGTCAAATATTTAAGCTTTAAAATGGTTGAAATCAGTGTAAAGTTATCATACGATGATGTTCATGAAAGATGAAATCCCTCTATCAAATATTTGTTCATTGTTAGATTATTTTTTTCGTTAATAGTGGTTCATAATAAATAATACTGGTTTAATCAACAGTGTGCCACAATTGCTACCAAGAGAGCTCTAATGGATGAATGACTAGTGACCAAATTTATGTTTCTGTATGTTAATAAAAACCTAAATTTAAGGGTAACTATTTTACAAAAATCACTAAACACTGGCACATGTTCATAATGTGTTTACAAATAAAGTACTAGTAAAAACCACCCTGAAGCAGTGTCTATTTTCCCTACTGTGACATCACAAGCCCTACCAATCATTGGCGACAATCTGCTTTACTAGCATAGATAAGTAAGAATGACTGCATTTAAATGAGAAAGTTATCATATTAAGCTACTAATGCCATTCATTCATGAGCAGTGAATTGTTTTTAATCAATTATTTTTTTTTTTGGTTCTCAAAGAGAAATATTTTTTTAAATATTTATTTAACCTACCCTAAACATTCTTTTTCATAATTGGCTACAGAACAAACCAATGTTCAAAATAATGACTTGCCTAATTATTCTACCTTTCCTAGTTAATCTAATTAACATACAATAAATAGGCCTTTGTATTTCACTTAATTTAGGGCTTAATACTAGTATGTTGCAAAATAGCTAGTAGATTATAATGAACTGTCATAATAGCAAAGACAATATAAATGAGTAGTTAAAATGATTGTTTAAAATTTGACAGAAAAAAAACACATGTCTGTTTAACAGCGAGAGGAAGGTTTTTTTTTAATTTTGAAAATAATTTTTTACAGGCTAATAATGTTGTTTTCTATTCCAATAGTTGGATTTCTAATCCTAAAAATCTGTGACTATCAAATCACTATCAGCTTCCCACAATTTTCGGAATAGGAATCAAAACGCGTTGATTGTGTTAATCCAGAAGCTTTTTAGTACATCATTTCTGCCACCCAGTGCAGTGCCAGCTGTGCTAAAACACATCTCACCAGCAGACCATCTGGCCAAGCAGGGCACAGATCCAAACATGGGTGGAGTGAAGGACTATAGTTTGATTCAGTTCGCTAAAGGATATCACGATCTTACACACAATAGTCAATTGAAGGAAAGGATCCGGTGCTGATTTGGCCACCACAATAAACCACAAACAGATTATCCTGTCATTTCAGCCCTTCCACTGGACCTTTTGTAGCTTGCAGAAGATGCCGATATCATTGGCAACTGTCATGAAGAAATATGTGATTTGAAGATTACCAGCTTGCAGGCATTGCTGAGGGGATGAGGGGGATTTGAAAGGGAACATATGGACAGCGTTGCTGGATTACCAACTGCTAAACACATAATTTATGTGGATTTTCCTAATCCTTTTTAAGACATGTTCACACCAGATTCACATATCGTTGTGTTTATTTGGCAATCCAATACTGGATTAGTGAATATCACATTTGAAGACTTTTTAAATTAATTTGCTACTGGGATCCTTTACTGATATCTCTATTTAGCAATTTACA
Source organism: Danio tinwini (assembly GCA_903798205.1). Taxonomy (NCBI): domain Eukaryota; kingdom Metazoa; phylum Chordata; class Actinopteri; order Cypriniformes; family Danionidae; genus Danio; species Danio tinwini. The sequence goes on from CAIGQZ010032939.1 coordinate 2,262,282, forward strand.
ATAAAAAACTGAACAAAAATTGTTAATTAACAGTTGTCTATAGCCTGCTCATGGCTGCTTTCCAATTATTTATGCTTTAATATTTGCTCTGAAAACTTTTTTTAGCCTGAAAATGCTGATTTGTTGTATTATGAATGCTGTAAATGTTCTTCTGCTTTTTTTTCAGAATTCTAATGGATAGAACATTCAAAAGAACATAATTTATTTAAAATATAACTATTTTGTAACATTACAAATGTCTTTATAAACACTTTTATCAATTAAAGACTACAACTACTGTTGAACATGTTGAACACTTTGAAATTTAGCCATTTAATAACTTTGTTAAAATGAAACCCACAAACAGTATCTAACATACTGTTAATATATAAAATACTAAAATATAATATTATATTAAAATACTTTACCTAAACGTACATATATCTTTTTCTAACATTGTTATTTGATTAAAATGGTAAAACAAAAGAGTTCTGGACATTTCTATCTTGAATTACCACAATGGTCAACTAGGGTATATGCATTAGGACTTAATTTTCAGTAACCTGGGTCAAGCGCTTCTGTTGAACTGTTACAAAATCTGAGTGTTTAAGGTCTGTTTTCTTTAAAAATCAACAATCTTCACTGCCTGATTTATATACAATGTAAAGTGGGTCTCGGATTTTAGAAGCACTGCATTAAATTTCATTTTCAGCGCAATGTCTTTAAAATATGACCATTTATTTTACCCCAGTATTTGCAATGGAGTTTCTACACTAGCCTGCTGATCCTGAAAAATTATTATATTTTACTTACATTACAACATCGATGCTGTAAAAAAAGTTAAAATATAACATAAAAAAAATCATATTAACCTTTCAACGGAAGTTTATCGGTATGGGAAGAAACACTAGCTGTGCATATACCCCATTTCAATGTCTGCTACTTTTCCCATGCCTTAAAATATGCGTGCCTCTGTTGCCTATCAACTTTCTGCTAACAAAAACAAAACTTCAGACATGTGTTTCAACAAAACATATTCAGTGCTGTGAATAAACCCTACTCTCATTTTCGTGAGTCTTTGTGGGTGGTCTAGTAAACTTGAACATTTATAGGCTGTATTACCAAAAATGTAGTATTTTTAGGGTAATGACTTCATAAGACATTATGACAGACAGTCAAAGCTTAATTCTAATATCTCAATAGAAATTTTGAATGTAAATATGACATGCATATCATTCATTTATTCGTTTTTTTTTCCAGCTTAGTCCCTTTATTAATCAGGGATCGCCACAGCGGAATGAACCGCCAACTTAGCCAGCATATGTTTATACAGCAGATGCCCTTCCAGCCGCAACCCAACACTGGGGAACACCCATACACTCTTGCATTCACAGACATACACTGCAGCCAATTTAGCTTATTCAATTCACCTATAGTGCATGTGTTTGGACTGTGGGGCAAACCATAGCACCTGGAGGAAACCCCCATGAACACGGGGAAAACACGCAAACACAGAAACGCCAACTGACCCAGCCGGGGCTCGAACCAGTGACCTTCTTGCTGTGATGCATATCATGTCTTATGGAAATTCTAGTAGTTATAGAAGTATGGTAGTTACTAAATCCTTTCATGAATAAAAGTAGAAAAAAAGTGTGTATAGTTTCCCAATGGAATCAAAGCTATACATATATATATATCGCTTCCAAAAATGTAAGACTGTTAAAACTTTGGTCATATTTCATATGGCAGCAGGAAATTACGGTTTAGCTGAACATCGTATAATTGCCTCTATATGGCCACAATCACTGATTCTCATGTGTGGCCTTCTTAACAAATTACACGTCTCGCTGCACTCCATTTTTCGGCTTTGTGTTTGAATAATTCTTAGAAATGTGAGTGGTTTCCATTCCATGCTGTGTTTATCATTGTGACATTTAAGTATCACATATGTAAGTGCACATGGAAGAAGAACATGTGTGTGTCAGAACATGTGTGAGAGCTCTGGATGTGTGTTAAGCATTTGGGTGAAGAGAGAGAGAGAAAGAGAGAAAAAGAGAGGAGAGAGAGAGAGAGAGAGAGAGAAAGAGAGAGAGAGAGAGGGAGAGAGAGAGAGAGAGAGAGAGAGAGAGATAACATTATCTGAGTATTTTTTACTGTGAAGTCATGAGAGACTGAACTGTTCCTTCCTGTCCACAAATAGATCATTGTGACCTCCCAAAAAGTGAGAGGGAGAGAAGGAATGAGTGATAGAAAAAGGAATAATTCCTCTTTGTATGGTTTCTTTGCTGCTGAAGCACAAACCAAGCATCAGAAGCAAAGTGATTTCAATAACTTTTAGAGGGCACCTATGGTGAAAAATCTACTTTTCAAGCTGTTTGGACAGACATATGTGTATGTATGGTGTATAGACCATCATATTGGGGTGATATAAACACACCCAGTGCTTTTTTTTCAATTTAACAACATAAAAACGGTGGACCAATTGGAGCGGTTTTGAGACAGCAACTTGACATAGGAGTGCGGTCCCCCCGCCCACTGAATTGATTGACAGCTGTGTATTAACATGTCTCCGTAGTAACGTGTATAATCATATCCACAAGACAGGACGTGCGCAAATCAACCATAAATAAAAGGTCTGTTCAGTTTGCTAGGATCATCAATCATCATCAAATGTGATCAAGAGTGAGTTTACAAGTTTAAGTTTATAGTCTGCCGGTGAGTTTAAAAGTTTAAAATGTTTAAAACAATGCATGTGTGTAATAAATTATAGCGATTTACTTCAGCTATACTTCATCAACACAGCTGCATGTCAGTACGATTATAAAAGAAGACGCTTCAATCTTAGTTTGTGGACGTTAAATCAGGTTAATTTTGTACATTAACATAACAGATATCCATCAGCAGTGGATATTAACCTGTATCCTGTCACATTTGCGTGCAAAGACAGTGCAAAGCTAAATGCATGCGCTGTATGTATGTGCGTGTGTGTCTGAGCTGTGTGTGTGTGCCTGTGTGTGTGCGTGAACTTTTTAACAACATTGTGTGTGACTCATCCTGCAGCTCCACACAACAAATGCATCAAATACTCATTGGTAAAGGTCTTACTGTAGTATTTCTCACAAATGTTATGTGAGATCTGCTTCCTTTATGTCTGTGTCAGTTGTCTGAGGCAGCCCAGGGCAGAGACTGAGGCACGCTGACAGGCACGTGGAAACGGTGGGCGGGGAGGACTAGCCTTAAAGGCCCAGTACACTTAAACAGCAAAAATCTGTTGAGAGCTATAAAACACAAACTAGTGAAAGCTATAATAAATAATCTGATGGGTGTTTTGAGCTGAAACTTTACAGACACATTCTGAAGACACAAAAGACTTATATTAAATCTGGAAAAAGAGATAACCTAGGTGCCCTTTAAGGTGGTAGGTCAATAAAGGTGGGGGTTGATAACTGCCTGAAACTTACATCCTGAATGTTTCAGAAGTCAAAACAGCTTATGTTGAAGTCAATCTATATATAGACAGACAATGCACAACTATTTCTAAAATCATGATACCTCTCAAGTTCGAGCATGTGCAATTAGGTTGTTTAGAGCTGCAAAAAGAGGTGGAATGAAACAAGGTAATGCAACACTGACATCACAAGCGATTGCTTAATATTTAAAATTTCTGTACAGAAAGGGCACATTTTGATCTTCTATTGGTCTCACAATTTCACGTGATTCAAATTCCCATTTCAGAGTTCACCAAAATTGAACTTTGGAACACAGCGACATGCAAAACCTATTACATGAACTCCGGGCTGCCACATTTGCATGAGTATCAATGGAAGTCAATGGGGTGAAAAGTGAAATGTGACTGCATCTAGGTTTACAGACTGTATTTAGGTTTACAAAAAAAAAAAAAAAAAAAAACGATCTGAAAAAAAAGAGACAGTTTCCAATAATTGACTGTTCTGTGTGTAAAAATGAAGCCATATGTTGATGCCAGATGTCAGAGGAGAATGACCACACTGCTTAAATCCTGGGGGACACCGAGCTGACGTCAAAGAACTAACAGCGATGAAAACTAAGCATGAACACATTAAATGGACAGTCAACTGAAACGAAACATACAATATACGCCTGAGTGATAAAATGTACCTCTCCATACTCAAAGGTGCCATCTGTATAGTCATTCCAAAAAAGGAAACCAGAACTAGTACTAGTACAAACCATAAACAAAGCAGTTTTTATGTACCATTTTCACCTCAGTTCTTACTTACTACAAAGGTGTTGAGCAATGCAAACATGGCTGATTGGCTGATAATCCATATAGTTTACAAATGATTAAGAAATTAGAAAAAAATGACAGCTGGTATTCATAGTCAAAGGCAAGTAATTTTTATTTATTTTTTTATTAGTGTAACAGCGAAAAAAGAAAGCAAAAAAAGTGGCTAAAGAAAGAAAATAAAGAGAGAATAGAAGTGAGGGTAAGGCAAGGCAAGGCAAGTTTTTTTATATAGCACATTTTATACACAATGGTAATTCGAAGTGCTTTACATAAACATGAAAACAAGAAATGGTGTGATAGCTGAAGGCTGATTCACTCAGCTTTGACTGAACGCTTGGAGTTTCTAATTTACCCGATCCTAATGATCTGAGGGGTCTGTTAGGTTTGTTTTCAGTGAGCATAGACATTGTATTCTGTAATATATTGAGGTCCTAGGCCACTTAGTGATTTATAGACAAGCAATAATACTTTAATACCTATTCTGAATGTAACTGGGAGCCAGTGTAAAGACCTGAGGACCGATGTGATGTGCTCTGATTTTCTGGTTCTGGTCAGAATCCTGGCCGCAGCGTTCTGGATAAGCTGCAACTGTCTAACTGTCTTTTTGGGAAGGCCAGTGAGGAGTCCATTACAGTAATCCACCCTGCTGGTGATAAAAGCATAAACAAGTTCCTCAATGCTAAGCTCAAAGCTAAGACAAAACCATGAGGAACCTCTCATGTTAAGTTGCCTAAAGTAATTTTTTGTATCTCCTCCTAAATTGTGTCATTTGCTTGCTATTGTTACTTCAGTTTTTGTTCTTGCTCTCTGATTCGTATCTGAACAGCCAATCAGGATGCTCTCTTTCACCAATGGCCAAAATTAATTCTACTTGCTAAATCGGGCAAACTCTGACACGAGCCTAACAAGAGACAATATGTGGAACACACCAAACTTATCAGCCGGACAGACGCTCACAAACAACCCAATGCTGCCTGACTATTGGATCGGTGTGTCCTGGCCTTCATGCTGATAGAAAGAAAGGTAACTGCAACTCAAAGGTGTGCCAAAAAGTAAATTTTGGGCTCTTATCTGAGAGACAGAGGATCTTGATATAATAATTTCTTGCTTTGGCGCACCCGTACCTGAGCAATACAACACTATGTTCCTCACATTGTAGACAGATAAGATATTTAGTAAGATGTTCATGATAAAACCGACTTGCTGACTGTGAATCATTTCAAAGCAAAGACTTCCTCTGCATGAAATGTACCTGTCTGAGACAGGCAGGCTGATGTTTTAAACATACGTCATACCTCATCCGCATCTTTTCAGCTGGTTTCCTTTCAAGTCACTCATGGTGATTAGTCTTAGATCACTGTTTAGACTGCCAAAGAGAGTGGAAACTGCTGGTGCGATTCTTGTGTTGAGACTACCACAACAAAGCCAGGGTCTTTAGTAACACAAGGGCTTCTTTTGTCATTTAGCTTAAGTAGACCACAGATATGTGTGAAGGGGGGTAACTAGTCTACTGTGAATGCCATTATTGAATGGTATTTACTGGTCCCTTATGGCAAATTTAACAAATGTTTTTATGAATACCGTTTTACAACTCAAGGTCATTTCTTTGTTAGACATTCCTCTATACCGTGCTGTTTAAAGCAAACTGAACAAAAATATATATGTCATGAAGTTACAGTGACCCAACATTTTCTTCTTTGACAGTAAATTGTAAATGAAATGCCATAACAGGAAAGGAACATCAGACCAAAACAATGTTCAATGTCCTTAAAGCAGACAAACCATGAAAGATTCAAAAACTCAAATCACTAACTGACAGGAAGGAAGGAAAGGTCAGGAAAATCATTCAAGAGTAGCATTTTTTTTTCCATAAAGTAGTAAGTGTATGTGTTTTCCAGTAAAACAGCTATTTACCACTTGCAATGAAGGCAATGGCTGGGAAAAAAACCTAGATGTTATTTAAGCTACATAAAGTTGGCATACTTGTGCATTTTAAAGAGATATTCAATGATTCAAATACAGTAGGTTTTGTTTGAATAAAATAAAGTAAATGAAATATAAAATTGTTTATGAATGATATTTTAAATTCCAAAACAAACAAATCAGAGCCTTGGAAAAAAACAAGGCCTCCTGTTTTTCCAGCCTGATCTCACGAGTAATTATTACAAGAATTTTTGGCAGCCCGAACCCGGCCCCCGAGGCAATTTGTTCCGGCCCTCTAAATAGTGACCAAAACACCAAAAATAAATTTAGTTAAGTCGAAAAACGGCCGCTATAGTTATGAAGTGTTTTATGTCTGTTCAATACAGCACGAGCTGCAGTTGAAGGCTGCGCAGAGTGTCACCTGACATTAAGTGAGTGGCGCGAGCAGTCGAAAACATTTATAGATGTTTGTAGAAAAAGCCTTTTGTACAATGCACTGATATACAGTTAATACGGATGCAACGATTAGCTGATTTCACTATTAACTCTGCTTTTATTCATTAACGGCTTCTCAATGCTGCATTTTTGTTGCACGGAAAAAAGCTGCTGCAACTAAACAAAGTTATGCGAATACGCACACACATTGGATAAACTATAGCAAGAAGCCGTTGACATGTTGCGTCTTTTCCGCACGCAAGTACATTATTTTCAACAGAGATGTGCGCATATTGGGAACGATAAGCGCACAGCTCGCAAACGGGCCGATGCACTCGCGCCCTGCAGGCTCACACAGTAGAAATGATCTCACGCTGTAGCTGTGAGAGTTGGGCATGGCTTTTAGTGCAATGTAAACAAAAGATCAGCTAGCTTTTCTGTGTGGAGTTTGCATGTTCTCCCCGCGTTCGTGTGGGTTTCCTTCGGGTGCTCCGGTTTCCCCCACAGTCCAAAGACGTGGTACAGGTGAATTGGGTAGGCAAAATTGTCCGTAGTGTATCTGTGTGAATGAGTGTGTATGGATGTTTCCCAGAGATGGGTTGGAGCTGGAAGGGCATCCGCTGCGTAAAACATGTGCTGGATAAGTTGGCGGTTCATTCTGCTGTGGCGACCCCGGATTAATAAAGGGACTAAGCCGAAAAGAAAATAAATGAATGAATTAAAAAGATTATGTATGTATAAACACAGATAATAACAACAGTTCATTTAAATTCTTAGCTAATATATAGCTTAAATTAACATTAGACAAATATTTTTTTTTTATCTTATTTTTATTTATTTATTCATTGTTCTGTCATTTATTTTCATTTTTAAAATTATCACTCATGTTTAAATCAAAAACTTTTCATTTATTTTTAAGTCCAAAAAGAGAAATGGACTATTGTTTTATATATATATATATATATATATATAATTTTTTGTGCTGTATTTGGTTGCTGTGCAGTAATAAACAACACTTTAAAATATAAGCAGTTTTCTTGTTATTTTCTAAACTAGTCGTGTTTTAAACTGAATGAATGTGTAATAATGGTGATAGCTGTGAAACCATGATTATTCTTCAGAATATAATTATACAACCAAAATCTATAATTGTTGCATCCCTACATTGTTACGCAGTTTAAAACAAAACATGTGTCTGAATGTAGAAGCCTACTTATGCAATGCACTGATTTTGTGCCTCGAAATACAACATTTGAATTTGTTTGTAAAAAAAAGCCACATTGTACAATGCAGCGATGTTATGTAGTTTCAAAATACAATATATTAGCGTTTTAATGTAGAAAAAGTCAACGTGGGTGTCTTTATGAGCACAAATACAGCATATGGGCATATATGCTGTTGTGTCATCACTTATATTGCAAATCATATCTCTCCGGCCCCCTCGTTTAAAATGCTTTTTATGAACTGGCCCCCATGACAAACTAATTGAATAGCTCTGGTTTAGTGGCTAATTCAGTAATACGAAAATGTATGATTTTAAAAGGGAGGTGTGGCACCCAACCCCAGCCCTAAACCCAACCATCATAGGGGGATGAGCAAATCGTACTATATTGTATGACTAAGATGTTCAAATTCACACAAATTAGCCACTAAATCAAAAGGTTACAAATTGCAGTGTGATTGTGATGGTTTTTCTAATCTTATTGGAAAGTATCACAGCAGTCATATTAACTGCTCTAAATCTTCCATAATTTTTCCTTTTGAAAACTTTCATTTTTACTTCACGAGGACATCTTGCGATACTCGAAAAAGGAACTAAATAAATCACTTTCTGGGATAATCTTCAACCTTGCATATTTACAATCAGTACAAAAAATGAAACCAAACCTATCCCTTCCCTTTTCTCCTTGATATCAAACACCCTCGATACCGTACCAGAGGCAAATAAATGATTCTGGTGGACTGGGGCTTGTTTCATAGCTGAACAACTGCCTGAAATCCCAGTCTGTTCTAAAAGACCTGGAAATTACCATAGTCGCTCAAGTTCTCAAGAAGCACTCTCTTGATGTCTCTTAACTAATAAACATTTAAAATATTTTGGTCACTCCACAGTACGGAAACTACACCTGTGAGAGTCATACCTGCCAACATTTGTCTCTGAAAATCCGGGAGGGGGGTGGGGGTGGGGGGTGAGCAGAGCAACTGGAAGGGATGCCTGGTCTGTCGGCGATCCGGCGGTGTTACACCCCATTCACAGGGGGCGTCAGCTTCAACGATTCCCATTCACTTTGAATGGGTGACGTCTGGCGTTGTTGAACTGTTGAACTTGTGGATCCGTCAGCGCAGCTTCAGTGGCGTTGATCGCTGCAGAAGTTGGTACTTTCTCAACTTTTCAAGTGCCGACGGAAGCGTCAGCCAATCAGATTGCTGTATGCAAATACATCAGCTCAGACAGTAGCCGATTGCTGACTAAATTCATAGGCTGACGCTGCTATGACGATCGCGTCAGCCCCAACTTCAGACACGCCCTCTGTCAAGCGTTGACGATGAAGCCCTGTGTGAATGGGGTGTTACAGATTGTACCAATCACCGGAGGACCGGGGGAAGGGGTTGAAATTCTGGGAGTATTCCGGGAGAAATGACAAACCGGGAGGTGGGTCTGAAATACGGGAGACTCCCGGGAAAAACGGGAGTGTTGGCAGGTATGGTGAGAGTTCTAAATGACATTTTAATGACTACTGACTCAGGTTTAGCTGTTATTAGTTATGCTGGATGTGTCATCTGCGACTACTGTCTATCACAAGATTCTCATTTGGCATCTTATGTTGGCCTAAGGGTGGAGAGGCTGTCTTAAATTGGTTTAAATCTTAAATAAAATACAATAAAACTAGTAAGAGATTATCTGTGAATACTGGAAGCTTTATCTGATCCTTAGGCAACTTAACATGCAAAGTTCCTCAGGGTTCTGTCTTAGCTCCTATTCTTTTCTCTAATTTTCTTCTTTCTCTGGGCTCTTTGTTATGGTGTCTCTTTTCACTGTTACACAGATGACTCAGGTGTACCTGATATTAGTTATGCTGGACTTGTCATCTGCTTTGACTACTGTCAATCACAAGATTCTCATTTGGCATCTAATGTTCTAAGGGTGAAGGCAGTGTCTTGAATTGGTTTAGTTTTTTTTAACAAATAAGAGATTATCTATGAATATTGGAAGCTTTATCTAATCCCTAGGAAACTTAACATGTGATGTTCTTCAGAGTTCTGTCTTAGCTCCTATTCTGTTCTATTTTTCTTCTTCCTCTGAGTTCTATCTTTTTGGTGTCTCTTTTCACTGTTACAATGATGACATGCACATTTACTTGCCTTTGACTAAGAAAAAAAAACTGTGCCACTGATCAAAAATCAAGCTTCAGAGAAAGATTTCTCTACTTCTTTATAAAGGTTGCAATCCATGCCTTTATTATGTTTTGGCTGGATTACTTTAACTCCCTCTAATTTGATATATGGAAGTTTCAAATACCTCATTTACAAGTAGTCAAAAAGGCAGCAGCTACATTCCTGAAAGGGTGTAATAAGTTTGAGCAGGTTACTTCCTTCTTCAGACTATTGCATAGGCTGCCAATAAACTATCAAATTGAGTTTAAACTCTTGCTATTCGTCTATACTGTAAACCACTTAACAACTTAGCTCCTTCTATTTGGGTTTTAATATGTAGCAATGTGTGGCTCTTTTATTTTATTTTTAAAAATCAGTTTGGACTGTGGTCAGCCTTGTTCCAGGCTTAAACATGCTAGAAATAAACCGAACTTGAACTTGAAGACTGAAGATTATGAGGCTTGTTATAGCAAATACTCAACACAGGCTCGTTTTGAAAACGTACCCCTGTATACATTTCTGGAGAGTGTGAATTATGTGAATTACGTATAGCTGCATTTAGTCTTTAAAACAAACGATATGGGGTGGTATGATGGCGCCGACAGCTTCTGTTTCTTTTTGCACTACCAGCTGACTGCTTACCTTCATGAGGACAGCTTTTCTGCTGTTACCAGTTTGTCAAGTGGCTCGCCATGTACAGTTGCAATCAGAATTATTCAACCCCCTGATTTATTAGCCCCCCTGTTTATTTTTTTCCCCAATTTCTGTTTCTAAACATAATAGTTTTAATAACTCATCTCTAATAACTGATTTATTTTATCTTTGACATGATGACAGTAAATAATATTTGACTAGATATTTTTCAAGACACTTCCATACAGCTTAAAGTGACATTTAAAGGCTTAACTAGGTTAATTAGGTTAACTAGGCAGGTTAGGGTAATTAGGCAAGTTATTGTATAATGATGGTTTGTTCTGTAGACTATGGAAAAAATAAATAACTTAAAGGGGTTAATAATTTTGACCTTAAAATGGGTTTTAAAAATTAAAAATTCTAGCCAAAATAAAACAAATAAGACTTTCTCCAGAAAAAAAAATATATATATATATTATCAGACATGGAAAATGTCCTTGTTCTGTTAAACATCATTTGGGAAATATTTAAAAAAGAAAAAATTCTAAGGGGGTTCAATAATTCTGATTGCAACTGTATGTTGGTGGACTTAGGAGGTGGAGCCTAGGTGACTGTGGTTTGAATTACAACAACATTTATTCTTCCGGCGAAGAACAGTTTTAGAAAGCAGATAAAACAAAAGCCATAGAAAAAAGTAAACAAGTAAATAACAAGGCGAGAATGTGGTAAGATCTGAAAACATGGTAAAAATCAGCCGGCCATGAGGGCTTTTTTCTGGATTGCTTTTGAAAATGCAGTCGGTTGGGTTTAGGGAACGGGCTGTGCAGGTCAATCGGTGATTTTGAAAACGCTATCGGTTGGGTTTAGGAAAGGGGCTGGGTGGGTTGATCAATCTGTCGTCAGTCAGTTAAAAAGAGCTTCTAGTGTATTCATGCGAGAAGAGCAGGCACGATTGGCACTCGTGAGAGAAATTTGAGATCTGAAAAAGCATACTGAGAGTACTGTAAACAAAAAAAAAACTGTAAAAATTTTGCACTATTAAAAAAGTATGTAATCAGAATGAGCCTGCGTTATGAATACTAGCATTTTCAAAAAGTGACACAGACAGACATACTGGAACAACAGAAATGCGTAAGTGTGTGTGTGAGTGTGTGTGTGTGTGTGTGTGTGTGTGTGTGTGTGTTTGTGTGTGTGTGTGTGTGCCCAGTTACATCTTGTGGTTCATTCTGTCTACAATGCTCCTTTTGTTTCTCTATGTGTGCTCTTAAAATCTAAAGAGTCTTTCCAAGACTCCACAGCTGAAAATGGAAAGGGCACAGGCAGAGCGGAACATAGAAGGGGTGATACTTAAAGGAAATAAAAATGTCCTTTGAGCTGAACAACAAGAGAAGAAGAGTCTCTTTCAGTACAGAAGCATGAGGAAATGAAGATGGTATTCTGAAAAAAAAGACTTTTAAGGTTTGTCTGAGCTCAAAAATGAGAGAGGAGAGCTAAGGAATCTGACAACATCCTACAATAATAATAATAATAATAATAATAATAATAATAATAATAATAATAA
>CAIGQZ010032939.1:2274464-2291129 GCA_903798205.1 Danio tinwini
AATAATAATAATAATAATAATAATAATAATAATAATAATAATAATAATAATAATAATAATAATAGAAATAGTAATAGAAATAGTAATAATAATTCTAAAATAGAGATAAAAAAATTTATAAATTCAGGATTTAAAATATATCAAAATCTGAATTCTAAAATATTAACTTAGACTTCTAATATTAAAACAAAATTCTGCAAAATATACATGGCATTCTAATATATAAACTGATAGTTTTAATAAAGTTGCAGTCTTCAATATCAATTCATAAATGTTAGTAAATGTGATCAAACAGACATTGAAAGCAAACAACCAAGTCATCAGATCTTCCCAATGAGACAAACACAGGGAGCTCTACTGCACCCTCTCTCACGCAGACACACGGAAGTCTATGAAAAGATGCAGGATGCACAACATATTTACATGAAACATGGATCCATTTTTAGAGAATCCGCTTTCTGCCCATTGCCAAGAAAAAGACAGGCAAGAGCAACTGTGCCTGTTTCCCACCACAAGATACTATGCTTGAAGCCAAGGCATTATCTGATGACACACATTGTGTTACACTTCCGCTCCTATCCAAAATAAAGTTAATTTATAATCCTGATGTCTGTCATTTTCTTCACCAAAGAGTATTCACCTTATTCTTCACGTACGTGTGAGTGCAGCCATTTTAAATTTTTTGGCTATAGACTTCTGGTCTCATTCACTTCCATTCATTTTTAGACGTTAAAAACATCTTGTTATGCTGCTCGATGTTGCAAATTTATATTTTCTTATTATATTATTCTACTTTGTATAGTCATGCAAACACTTGTTTGTAGCGCAAGTAGTTTGACCGTTTTCTGCCGTTTATTCTACCTAATCATTTCTCCCATAGGCAGCTGAAACGGAAGTTTTAAAACAATTGCAAAAACGAGTGCACTTCCACATTGAAGAATGAGGTCAATATGATGATTATTCTTCCAATTGATAAATCTGAATGCATATCGACAATGCTGTTGATTTAGGTTGTATTAGCTGACAGACTCTAATAACTAACTATAAAAAAAAGTATCTAGACTTTTTTGTTTGTCAAAGTGTCTTTGCCAGTTTTTGTTTTTGCGAATGCACCAGAGGCCAGTGTGTACACTTTTTCAGATCTCAAATCTCTCTCGCAAGTGGCATTCACGCCTGCTGTTCTCGCATAAATACACCAGAGGCCGCTATCGACTGACTGACTGACTGACCGATCGACTGACCCACCTTCCTCCTTCCCTAATCCCAATCAATAGTGATTTCAAAAGCACCAATTGACCTGCCAACTAACCTTCCCTAAACCCAACCGACAGTTTTAAAGAGCAATCCAGAAAAAGAAAAGCCCTCGTCTTATTTTTTACAACGTTTTCAGATCTTACCACATTCTTACCCTGTTATTCACTTGTTTATTTTATTTTTTGGCTTCTGTTTTTATCTTACTCGCTTTCTGGAACCAATCTTCGCTGGACTCAAACCCCGTCATCATGGTCAACTTTTCTTAGTGTCTCAAGTCCGCAGACTTGCATGGCGAGCTACTGGACAAACTGGTTACAGCATTAAAGCCGTCCACACAGAGGTAAGCGTGAAAAGAAATGGCATCATGCCACCCCGTAGCATTCGTTTTAAAGACGTACTTCTGGCTACATACTGTAATTCGTGATCTCCAGAAATGTATATAGGGCTACGTTTTCAGAATAGGCCTATGTTGTCAAAAAGTTGTCTTGCTTCTGTATGACACATTGCTGAAATCTAAATAATATGAAGCTCACTATATAACGTTTACGTGATAATATGCATTATGTTACATTTGCTGTTAAAAAAGCCTTCATTTGTGTATATTGTTCAGAATCATACTATAGTGCCAATGTACTATCCTTGTGTCCCTCATTTTCTTCACTACAAAATAATAGAAAATTCTACAGTATTGTTTCGCGCTATTTGGTCTAAGCGGCAATTAAGATCAATAGTAAAGAAAAATAAAAGTTATGCGTTTTGCTTATTCTTGCTTCTGTAGAGGACGCAGATAAAATGATAAAATGTTTATCTTTTTAAAAAGATATTGAGTGTTAAATAAACACTCCTCGGAGCATACATGGTTCCACTTTTCAGAATGTTAAAGTAACAGTAAAACAGTGTTAAATGCAAAAAGATAATTGACTAATGAATTGTTAACTGAGCATTAATGATGAACTTCAGTCACAGCCTTAGATGAAATCATTGGACATTAAACATTAAATCTTTGAAAATCTCACCATTGTTTAGATACATATGCTGATTCTGGATGAATGAGTGTTTATTTTACAGATTAAAAAAATAATAGTTCTTCAATATGAAGTGCTGTCCTGATTCTGCAAGTTTACCTACTCAAGTGTACCTACTATTGGGTGCTGAATACCAAACAAAACAAAACGTTTGTGTGTGTCCTCCAGTGCTTCAGTTTTCACCAAAATGTAGGAATGTGTGTGTGTATGTGTGTTTAGCAGCACTGGGGGTACTCTCAGTGCTGGGTTGCAGCTGGAAGAGAATCTACTGTCTAATAGCCCTTTTCCAATGAGTAGTACGGTACGGTGTGCTTCGGTATGCTTTTATGGCCGTTTTCACTGTCAAAAGGTACCAAAAAGCAAACCGTATCATACCAGTTTTTTGGTACCCATTCCAAAATGTATCTTGCACAACAAAAAGATACCAAAAAGCTAGACACGCAACTGAACGATATTGGTTTACAGAGACACATCACTAGAGCATGCAAACACCATTTTTAATTACACAGCTGAGACATTACACCGTTATAATATATACATATAATAACGAGCCATGGTGAACCCAAGCTCAAACAAACCTGAACATGAACAGCCACAAAGCCAAGAAGAAAAACAGAATCTGCCGTGTGTGCTGTTGTTGTTTACGAGGCCGTCTAAAAGTGCAAGCAGTTTCACTTTCTCTAGTCTTGACAGCTTGAGTGCACGTCTATATATGAAATAATGAACTTATTAAGCTGAAGTTAATAACGTGCGCCTGATTGTTGAAGTGCTTCTGGCATCCTTTCAGAAATGGACAAATGAAAGAGTGAAGTGCGAAAAAACAAAGAAGCAAATGATTCTTTCAGCAAACTAAAACATGAACATGCTGCCATGTTTAACTATTATCATCTCCTTTTGCACTATTATGAACTCGGAATGACGGAATTACTATCTAACAAGATGTTAACGTTACATGTGCTGGTGAAGAATAAATATGAGAAGTTTGTACTGACTGTACATGTTTCATTTCGGTTATGAATCAAATCATGTTCATAGAAGGTTAGTTAAGGTTATTTATTAACATTTATACACAAGTAGGCCTTTTTATGTGTATAAAGCATCTGTTTTGTATATGATGTGTGAATGACCCGTATAGCTTTGATTTGACATTTCCTCGAGTGAGAATGACGTCGACTGCAACATTCTGTCATACACCATGCCTACTAAATAGGTACCATTGGTCGATTGGCAATAGAGACACAAGCCTGATAACGGCGATAAAAGTAGATGAAGGTGCTTAACTCTCATTCAAAAATTCTTTCATGTGGCCTCATGGGATGGTTTAGTGTCCATTTAATACATACTTTAGAATCTTGCCAGAGGTATCTCATCCGGTATTTCTTGCCAACTGATTTTTTTTAATACTATGAATTCAGACATACTACATGACTTAACTTGGTAGCACTTTATAATAACTACACACTATAAATCATTTACTAAACATTAGTATCTAGTGAATTCATTATTTGTTAAGCATTAACTCTACATTAATAAGTGTAAGTAAGCAGTTTATAACTGCAGCTACAAATGCTGTATTATTGACTTACAACCACATTTATAATGTGCTTAACTGTACTTTCATACTTTGCTAATGATTTAATTTTTACTAAATTCAGTATTGCATCATTTACAAACCATTTGTGTTTAAGAGTAGTTGGTGGTTTTAAAGATCACTCAGAATGAGTTAGTAAATGATTAATAAACTATTAAAATCAATGTTTATATATCTTATTATTCAGGCATATAGTAATGATTACTATGTATGTTAATAAAGGCTTTATTAACTCAACTTCATGCAGTTTTGTGACCTAATCTAAAGTGAGCACTATTTATGCTTTATAAATCCCTTTATAAACGACAATTAAAGGCTTAGTATTAAATTAACAATATTCTTTGCAATCTTATCTAAAAAGTCAAATTACTGTAAAGTTTAAACATTGCTGAATAACAGGAGTGTCAAAATATGACAAAAAATTGATAAAACAACAACAATATAATAATTTAATTCAATGTTGTTTATGTTAGTTTTTTTTGTTTAGAATTTAACTGACCCTTTAATTGTTATTTATATGGGATATATAAAGCATAAATAGTCCCGACTTTAGATTAGGTCACAAAACTGGATGAAGTTGAGTTAATAAAGCATTTATTAGCATACAAATTAACTATTAGTATATGCCTGAATAATAAGAATTCTAAATGTTAATTTTAATAGTTTATTAATCATTTATTAACTCATTCTGAATTATCTTAAAAAAACCAACTATGCTTAAATAACTGATTTGTAAATATCATTTAGTTATGAAAAACAAATCATTAACAAAGTATGAAAGTACAGCTGCTAAGCACATTATAAATGTGGTTATAAGTCAATAAAACAGCATTTGTAGCTGCATTTATAAACTGCTTACTAATGTTTGTTAATGTAAGTTGATGTTGAGTTAATGCTTAACAGATAATGATTTCATTATTTGCTAATGCTTAATAAATGGTTCAAAGTGTGTAGTTATTATAAAGTGTTACCCTTAACTGACTTTTCACGTACCATATAGTAAGTAAACATGCAATTTCGAATGCAGTATAAGACAACAACAATCTAGACAAGATAAAGTCTTGTTATGAATGAACTACTGAATGATCATTTAAGGTTCCACTGATGATTTTTTAAAAATACAAATATTGCAGTGAGTAAATCAAAGTCATTAATCTACTGCAGATGTATTACTTCACCCTGTACAAATAAACACTTTAAAAAATCCACAAATTATCTGGCCAAAAATACATATTTCAACTTAAATGTTGTGAATGGTCCGGTCATTACTACACAAATTAGTTTCATGTTTATTTCCTGCTGGCCTCACATGTCAAGGCCGGAGAGCAAAGGACCACGAGGGACCCAGTGGGAGACGTGAACTGTGTCCAGACATCTGTGAGGCTGTTTTTCCACCTAAACATCATCCATGAACACATACATCAAGCTGAGGAGTACTAACAGAGTGGAAAAGTGTGTTTGGCTAAAGTAAGATGCTGACAGATCTCGACAGGAAGCAAAACTGCGAAATTCGATAGTCCTCTGTATTGGTTAAGTTTTGCTTCCTTGTGAAATGTTTGTTGCCCCAATGTTGAGAAGCTATTGTATATAAAACATAAAACCACTTACAATAACATCTCATATAGTTCCAAATCATGTATATGGTCACACAAAAACATTTTTTAATTATTGGTTGTTTAAAAATTACATGAATTTTTAGAAATAAATTTGACACAAGCATATTGTTTTTGTACCTGACAAAAGTCTTGTCGTCGATCCCAGTTGTAAGCGCAACAAATAATAACTTGATTTCTAGTTGATCATTTGGAAAAGTGTCTGAACTCTGTTGAACTGCATTCCAATCATCACAAATACTGCAGAAGACCTATTGGAACCCACATGAACCCAAGATTCTCACAGAAATCAGTCAAGGTTGGTGAAGGAAAAAATTATGGTTTGGGGTTACATGGTTTGGCAGAGTGGATGGCTTTCTTTGCCATTCCAGATGACTTTATTAATAAACATTTAATTAATAAGTGATTTGAGTCATTGCAGAGATGTATGGATGCAGTCCTCTAAGCTCATGGGAGTCAGACACAATATTAACTGTTTTTTCACTGCACCATGTCTTTATATTCTACACTGTACATTATTTCTGTTAATGACAAGACTTTTGTCTGAGCAATGTCAGACCTTACTGTCCTAATGAAATAACCAAAAATCAAGGCATGATCATATTTTATTTTTGTAAAATAAGGGTAATCTAGAGGCCTCTGCTTAAACAACGAGTTGCTTTCAGTTTCATACTTTGTTTACACATTATGACAAATACAAACTGTAACTAAATCAATTGCAGATATATTTTCCAATTCTGGTTACTTCAATCGCCCGCTCTTCAATGCTACAATTGCGCCAGTTCTGTATATGTATAATATATGTGATTTGGTGGAACAAAGTAAATTCTGTTGTGCACTAAAACTATGAGTCATAAGTGTCTTATATACAAAAGAACGTCAGACTCAACAGAAATATGACTTTTCTGTTTTGTGTCAAGTGTGTCAGAAATGCAAACAGGGAGTGTTTGTCTCTGATTCCTTCCTTTTTGTGTTTTCAGTTATGTTTAAGAAAAGGAAAAGCGTCTTTTGGAATGAGTGAACTTTACCCTCAGCAGCTTTGGCGCTGCTTATATGTTTCAACAGAACAATCAAAGCCCCTTTCCTGCTCCTGTACAGTGCAGGAAAAAAAAAGACAGCTGAACTGACATCTCAAGTCATACTCGCCCTCATAAGTCCATTCATATCCTGACGTTTGCTCAGGAATGTATTTCCTCTCTCCTCCACCCTCCCTAAGGAGTGCTCACCACACATGACGAGAGCTCACAGATATGGTGAACACAAAAACATGTCAGACGCAAAAATTCTGTCTTTTCAGTCGAATCCAATTCAAGCAGCAAAAATGTCTTAATACACATTCACATTGAGAACGATGCAATAAATTAAAGCGAATCTTTGAAAAACTGTGATTTCACACCGGATGTGAAATGATCAATTGGTTTTAGCACACATATGTATGCTAGATAGTTAGCACTAACTGACAGTGTATTCTAATCTATAATTTTATTTTATTAAAATAAAATAATGGGATTTAAATGATTAAATTAATATGTATTTATTAGATTAATATATATATATATATATATTTTTTTTTTTATAACATTTTCATGCTTCCATTTTTTTTCTTAGTGCCTGCACATTTAAACTTTGTCTGTATCTCACAAATTGTGAGCAAGAAACTATTTGAACTATTTGTAGTTATTACATCTTTAAGTATGGGATAATGTACATCTAGGTGGTTGTTCTCACAAAATACAGCCAGACGCAAAGTGGAGGGCTTTTGTTTAAGACTGAAGGACTTTAATCTGGAAATAACAACCACTTAGACATACATTATCTCATTTATTACACGACTATTTGCCTCAAAAATAAACAATTAGGCAAAAAAAAAAAACCCAAAACATTGGTTTGAACTGTAACAACTTAATAACCCTTTAAATAAATGTAAATCTTGCAGAATTAAAAATACTGACTTTCATATTTTTTAGTGGCGCCAAATAGTCAAGAACAACAGCGTGAATGTTTTTTTTAATGATTTATGAAGGAATTATAATGCTTTGTTTTGTTATTTCATCTTTATTTACAAGTAGCAGGGTATTTACAGCTACTGTACAGTATATTTTTGTTCGTTCACATCCCATTCCTTTGTGCCCCCTGGCAGCATTGTTGCGACCTGCTGTTACAGCTAAAAATATTTTAATAATCCTTTTGTCCTGCGGTGGCGTCACAAATGGCGGTAGTGGTCATTTTGAACTGTAACTCACTGTAACTATTTTATATTAACTCTCAGGGGACCATGTATACAGGGTTTGAGGCATCCTTTCCTGATAATGCCAAGAAGAACTTAAATTACACTTTCAGTTTTGATTGTACAGATAAGAGCAATACATCAATCGAATCTGTTAGGTGTCTAGTTTTTTGTGTACACTCACAATAACAATAACAAAAGTGTATGTTTTTTACAAAAAAAGGAAAATAAACAGTGTAGGCATTCTTCCTTTTCTTTCTCCACAAACAGTTTTTAGAAACGTGTCACTAAAATGCAAACTCTGAAAACTCTGCGAAAACAAAACACACAGACAAGAGATATATAACTATAGAAAGCTTGAAGTGTCTACTTTTAAATGCAGTGAGTGCATGTTGAAAATAAGTATTGTTCGATAAAGTAATCAGTATGAAACCAACAATGTCTAGTTTCTCAGTCTGAGCTCAATATTTTTTTTTAAGCGCCCACAAGGCTTTATTACAATCGTCCACGTGAGATGCCCGCTCCATGTAAACTGTGGTCAGAAAAAAAACTGCAGAATCTCCACAAATACATGAGCGATACACATGAGAGACATAACTAAGGCTGCAATTATTTGGGCATTATAAGTAAAAGTATAAGTATAATCCTTAAAGTTTTATTTTGATTTAAAGTAATTATTTATCACATTTAAAATATTATTTATTCCTAATAGGGTTAAACACGTGTTCACGTTTTCTATGAAATTATTTGGCACAGAGCTTCATTTTTGTCAATAATTTGTAGTTGCTCTGACTTAAAATCAAAAAGTACTCTTTCTTCAAATTTTATTCCAATTCCTCATTTGGGAATCAATGAACAAGATTCTGAGTTCATTTCTGGAATTCCAACCTTTCAACTTTTGATTCTCTGTGCCTCAGAATTGAGAAATTTATTTTCGTAACACATTCATTTTCTTTTTGGCTTAGTCCCTTTAATAATCTGGTGTCGCCACAGCTGAATGAACAACCCTTTTCATAACTGATTTACTTAAAATGCTCAATATTACTTTTTAGCAACATATTTTTGGCACCTACACTGTAATTAAAAAACATGTTCTCTGCTATAGACCTTACTCTTCACGTACGAGTGGAATCGTTTTGGGTCAAGACTTCTGGTCTCATTCACTTCCATTGATTTTTGAGACGGCTTGTTATGTTGCTTAATGTTGCAAACTAATGTCAATGTATTCACACCAAACTAAGATTACATGCAGCATTTTGGCGCACTGCCCCTTAGTGGTTTGAAAATATAAAACAATGGCTTTTTTGCTTAAAACTTCTCAACCCTTTGTCCAAAATTCATAAAATCTGTCTCTTTACATTCGTCAGAGCATGACGAGTCGGATGATGTCTGATTTTTAGGTCAGCCATAAACACACCTGTTTGTAGAGCAAGTAGTTTGACCATTTTCTGACGTTTATTATTCCTAGTCAATTCTCGCAAAGGCGACTGAATCAGAAGTTCTAAAACAATCACAAAAATGAGCGCTCTTCCATATTGCAGAATAAGGTCTATAGCTATAGTGTCGGCGGTTTGGTTCTTATGTGCACATTTGGACACATGATCTAAATGATTACTAAGTCATTTTTGACAAACAAAATCAACACACGGGTAAAAAAATGAAAACAAAAACAAACAAAAAACACTTCTCTATCTCATACTGCACTGATCATGCCATGTGCAATTAGATATAATGTTTATTCTTAAGAGCATCATTGCGTTGTACATTTGCACAATTTAATCACAGTGGGAAAAGTGCTTTTATACTGTAAAATATCAAAGATGTTAAAGATTGTTGTTTAGATTTTAGAATGTAAATAAAATAAAATAAATAAAATAAAGTGCACTTTAGAGAAATATACTGATACTAAACTTAACCCTCTTTCACTCGTTCATACTATATTGAACATAAGTTTTTAGAGGTCACCTAGAAAAAGTCAAAAATCAAACATAGTATCAGCTAAAATGTATGTGATTTGGGATGCAGCTACTGGGTTGTGCTAGAAGATTAAACTAGACTCACCCTTGCGCCCTTCTCAGGGTAACACTGACACCCTCCACTGCAGTCTCTTCCTCCACATGGTCCAGTGCTCTTCTTCACTCCCTGAGAAAGACATAAATGAAGTCAATGTTAAGATGGCACATGTTGAGATTGTTGGGCTAAAAGTGGCATCAGATGTAAAACCATGTGAAATGTCATAGTACAGTTGATTTGCAGCTTATTTAGCATTTCAAAAACCAGACAAGAAGCCTGACACTGTGCTGTGGGTTTTTCTAATGTGGCATCTTGATGTGAATCCCCATCCTGTCCCAGACACTCTCATGACTCTGCAGCTGGGCATCCTCAGACCATGCCACTCAACAAACCATGCTTTATTTATTTAGAGGGCGAGATCATTTTTAAAAATAGCCATGAGAATTTGAAAAGGGTTTTTATAAGAGTCCGTTTTGGTCCAATTTTACGTACATGTACACACACAAAAAAGAGAAAGCATGTTAAATTCAAACAGTATTAACTTTAATGTTTAAAATAACCTCTATTGAAAATAAAATGTGCAAATATGGAATATATCTATATCTATGGGAATAACGGCGTTATAAATAAATAGTTTACTAATGGTGATTATTTTTTCAGTAACAAGTAATCAAATGAATTACTGTTTTCCCCGTTACTGACAATAAAATGTGTGTTACTACAGTATAATTGAGAACACTGAAGCTGTTTTCATGTGAGCAGCATCTTTCTCAGCCATAGGACCTCTCTTTCTCTGGGGTGTGTGTGTGTTTCGGGCTGGGATGGGACACATAACCAACCAGTGGTGATGATTGGTGTGTCTGTGAACGGGGTGTAACTGAGAACATGATGATTGGCTTAGATGGAGTACATTTCCATCGTTTGCCAATCAGAGGCAGAATGTGCAATGTTCACACATAAGCACACGCACAGTCAGTGGCACACACCAATGACCAGGAGTCAGAACAATAGCAAATCCAACAAGTTCAAAGGTAGCGTTTGCAAACTGGTATATAAACCATACCTGCCAACACTCCTGTTTTTCCCGGGAGTCTCCCGTATTTCAGACCCACCTCCCGGTTTGACATTTCTCCCGGAAAACTCCCGGAATTTCAACCCCTTTCCCCGGTCCTCAGGTGATTGGTACAATCTGTAACATCACATTCACACGGGTCTTCAGCGTCAACACTTGACAGAGGGCGTGTCTGAAGTTGGGGCTGACGCGATTGTCATAGCAGCGTCAGCCAATGAAATTAGTCACCAATCTGCTCCTGTCTGAACTGGTGTATTTGCATACAGCGATTTGATCGGCTGGCACTTCCGTCGGCACATGAAAAGTTGAGAAAGTCCCAACCTCTGCAGTGAGCAACGCCACTGAAGCGGCACGGACGGATCCACAATGCAGTGTGTTGAAGCTGACGCCGCTTGTAAATGAGGCGTAACACCCCCAAATCGCCGACAACCCCGGCACCTCTCCAGGTTGCTCTGCTCACCATCCGATCGCCAACCAAAGACTTAACTAGGTTAATTAGGTTAACTAGGCAGGATAGGGTAATTAGGCAAGTTATTGTATAACAATGGTTTGTTCTGTAGACTCGAAAAAAAAGGGGCTAATAATATTGACCTTAAAATGGTTTTTAAAAAAAATTAAACTGCTTTTATTTTAGGTGAATAAAACAAATAAGACTTTCTCCAGAAGAAAAAAATATTATCACACATACTGTGAAAATTTCCTTGCTCTGTTAAACATCATTTGGGAATTATTTAAAAAAAAAAAGAAAAAAATTATAAAATCAAAGGGGGGCTAGTAATTCTGACTGACTTCATTATTATTATTATTATTATTATTATTATTATTACTACTACTACTAATTATAATATTTGTCATTATGTTTAATATATTTATGGTATGAACCTTACATATATGTATTTTTAAATAGGAAAAATGTGTTCTAAAAATATTTATTATTATTTGTACTAAAGTAATCTAAACTGAGTGAAACATCAGTGTACAAATATAATAATAAAAAAAAAAACATCCAATTCAGTTTCTTGTTTTTTCTGTGTACATGATTTACTATCTACTATTTCTATTCATGAAAAATTGTCTATTAGCTGCTATAAAATAAGCTCAAGGAAGCAGTTATTATATATAAAAAAAATAAAAACTAACAAATCTTTTATTATTATTATTCTTTATTAGTGATATTATTATGAGATCTGGAGAACACAATTAAAGAAGCACCATCAATCAGAAATACATTTAAAACTTTAATGTCTTAAAAAGCAAGACTTGAGTTAGACTATACAGTATGAACTGTTAACTCAGGCATTTGAACATACATGAAAGTTAAAATATAACATGCATTAACTAACAATACAAGACTTCAGTATAGATGTCTGTAAATGAGCATTACTCCTCTAATGAATCATTATTTATTACTCTCACTGTACTGTAATTGTAACTGTTGTTCACATTTTCTACTGCATTATTTTCCACAGAGCTTCATTTTTGTCAATAAATTGTAACATTTTTCGGAGGGGCTCGTTCTATGACATCATTATATCTACTCACACCTACACACTGATGCCCACAGACTGCTAAAACGGCCCTGTGTGTGCATTAAGGCCAAGACACAACTGACTGCTATTTTCCTGCTGTGTGACAAAGTGTTTGAGAGACATTCTGTCTTGTTCATCTGACATGAGATGCTGGACAAACCACAGACAAAGATCACATTCAGACTCTCAAACAATTCCTTGACTGTAAATGAAAAAACAGACGGATCTGTGGCTCTCAAAAAGGAGAAAAGATTGAAAATAATACAATTGCACGTCCTTCTCAAATATTCATACAACACATCCTGATTGAATATTAACATCTGGTTGAAATATAAAGAATATATTTATTAAAAATGTAAAAATTTCACCCTTTATATGGCAACAACAACAAATTTATCATTCCAATTTTTATTAAATGCTTTTTATATAAAGCTGGTGAGATTCATTAAATAATAAAAAAAGAATTATGACATTTTAATAGTTTTTTCTTTATATAAATAAAATGATTTAAACTGGGAGAAACATCATGCCAGTTAAAGAAAATGCCTGAGATAAAATATGACATGCATATGACAACAAAAATCAAATCAAATCAAAATCAATAAAATGTATTCATTCATTCATTCGTTTGTTTATTTATTTATTTATTTATTTATTTATTTATATATTTAAATATTAAATATCTGAATATTTCTTAGGCTGCACGGTGGCGCAGTGGGTAGCACGTTCTCCTCACAGCAAGAAGGTCGGCTGGGTCATTTGGCATTTCTGTGTGGAGTTTGCATGTTCTACCCGTGTTGGCGTGGGTTTCCTCCGGGTGCTCCGGTTTCCCCCACAGTCCAAAGACATGGTGAATTAGGTAGGTTAAATTGTCCATTGTGTATGTGTGTGAATGAGTGTGTAGGGATGTTTTGATTGTTTGATTGAGTAGTTCGATTGAGTGTACGCGGCGAATGTGACATCATTGCGGTGTTATCGGAA
This sequence comes from Danio tinwini, assembly GCA_903798205.1. Taxonomy (NCBI): domain Eukaryota; kingdom Metazoa; phylum Chordata; class Actinopteri; order Cypriniformes; family Danionidae; genus Danio; species Danio tinwini. Next base: position 2,287,770 of record CAIGQZ010032939.1, read on the forward strand.
ATTCGCTTTGGGTGCGCGAGATATGATTTTGGTTGGCGGTGCGCACGGCATTTTTTGTGACTGCGCGGCGCCGCGTTTTATTTAGGTTGGATATGAACCACTTTGAAGAGATTTTGTCTGAAACAGTATGACTGTACAGACATCTTTATGATCCGTGATCATAGAGGTAACCTGATGAATAATAATTCTTGACTAGAAATTGGAACAACCGTGGGAAAGGTCCAAAGTTTTTGTTAAAATGTTTGGAAAAAGGGATGAGCCAAAAGAGGCCATGGCGCAGGTACAGAATTACAGAATATGTTTTTTTCCACCAGTCATAGGTTTTACACTGATGTATATTACACTAATATATACTGTAAACAACTTAAAACAATTTAATTGCTACAAAACTTTAATTAAGGAACAAATAATTTATTTGATAACTGGAAAGGAATATTTGAGCCTATTGGTTTACAATATACTGATGCCCTGTTTTTCTAGGCTTCATTAATGATAATGGTCAGGAATGTTGGACCATTATTGCTCTTTTAGCATAAGTATAGGACAGAAACTAGCCAGACAGTAATGTGTGAATTGTGGAGCAGGCTAAATAAAAAAAAATACTATTTTTTAGTAAGTGTGCTTTTTTAAAATTTTATTCTTGCCATAATAAAAAATATATTTGTAAAGCAACTCATGTTCTGTTGTCATTAATATTTTAATAAACTTTAATAGGTAAAACTGTACGAGATATGAGCAAAAGCAAGTGATGCTTTAAATTTGATTTAAAAAATCTTGAATGGTTATAAATCATATATTTATAAATATATAATAATTAAAATAATTTATAAAAACAATAAAAATAATTAGTTGATATGACATAGTTCCGGAAACTTTCTATTTCTCTGTTTATCTGTCTGACTTTACGGTCAGTTTCTTTTGAGTATAAAAAAGTATAAAAGCCTCGTCCGTTTCGCGAAGTGTGCGAGCAGTCAGCGGATGCGCCACCAGGCGAAAGTATAAATCCAGCTTGAAACATATGCTGGATAAGTTGGCAGTTCATTCCGCTGCAGCGACCGCAGATTATTAAGGGACTAAAGTGAAAAGAAAATGAATGAATGAATATTTCTTATGGAAAGCATAGTTTGCAAAACAACTCCTCTGCATTTACTCAAAATAAAGTGGTTCTAAACTTTTATGAATTTATTTCTTCCGTTTCTTCACAAAACAAGATACTCTGTAGAATGTTAAAAAAAGCCATCATTGACATCCAGAGTAGGAGAAAAATATACTATGGAAGTCAAAGGCTGTTTTTTTTTTACAATATTATTTAGTATATCTTCCTTTAATAGTAATAATAATTCCTTACATGTATATAGTGCTTTTCTGGGCACTAAAAGCACTTTACACATTGGGGGAATCTCCTCATCCACCACCAGTGTGCAGCATCCACCTGGATGACATCACACACCAGCTGATTGGTGGAGAGGAGACAGAGTAATGATGCCAATTATGATATGGGGAGGGTTAGGAGGCCATAATGGTCAGAGGCCAGTGGGCAGATTTGACCAGGATGCCGGGGTTAAATCCCTACTCTTTTTTAAAGGACATCCTGGTTTTTTTAATGACCACAGAGAGTCAGGACCTCGGTTTAACGTCTCATCCGAAAGATGGTGCTCACTAAGCAGTATAAAGTCCCCGTCACTATACTGGGGCATTAGGACCCACACAGACCTCAGGTTGGGCGCACCCTGTCGGCCTCACTAACACCACTTCCGGCAGCAACCTAGCTTTCCCATGTGGTCTCCCATTCTTTGTGTTCAATAGAAGAAAGAAAAAAAAATTTGGAAGTAACAAACCTATATGTGGTATGTATACGTGTAACAAACCTACACACCTACGGGTACTCTGGTTTTCCCCACAGTCTAAAGACATGCGCTATAAGTAAATTGAATGAGCTAAATTGCCATAAGAGACTAAGCCGAAGGAAACTGAATGAATGAATCTGTTTTATTCTGTCAGTTTGTTTTTTTTACTTTTATTTGTGTGTGTGTGTAGTCTGTTTGCTGTATTGTTTGTGTAGCATGGACCATGATGTGTGTCCTTAATAAAGTTTAAGGTTAAAAAGTAAACCAATGACCGTCAAATACAGTACAGGTGTGGAACTGCTATTTACATTGTGTTTTCTCAGCTCTGAAACAATGCCTGTGGTGACTCCATAAAGAAGCATTGTCTTAAAGAAGGTGGGAAAGATGATGAACCGAGCAGCACAAACGTCATGGCAGACCCAAACAATAAGTGCAAGACTGGCCAGTTTGAGTTTATTGCTAAATAGTTGATGGTTACAGCAGATGATGAGAGGTGTATTGTGTTCTATCCTGTTCCACCCCACGCTTTCCACATGAAAATGACCTTTTCCACTGCTACCTGGAACAAAACTGTTTCCAACAAGCCTGAAACAATGATCAGCTGATCTGCATTTGTCTACACCGACACAACTGTGAAAAAAAGAGGAGGTTTTCCTAATCAAGCCACGGGAAATCAAGAAACTCAATTCCAGAATAGGATTGGAACTGAGAGAAAGGCTTCAAGGCTTTCAGACATACAAATATGCATTCTACACTGTGTGCGACTTATGTAGAAATTACACATGCAACTGTTGATTTGTTGGTTTGCTTTAGTTTTTTTGCCTCATCCAGTTGGCATTTTCACTTCCTGTACCTCATTTTTTTAAACAGCATTTGCACCCATGTATGCACCCATGAGGGGCTATTCATACATAATGCATTTGTCCTCTCGAACGAGCTACTTTTATACTGTTTTTCAATGTAAACATGCACTGGACGGATGTCTGTTATGCTTGCGCCTTAGTCTTTTGAAGCTTGTGAGACTATATGCGCTGTGTCAAGTTGGAAGATCTTCAACTTTCCAATCACTATAACCTATTCTTTGCACTAAGTGTAAAATTACTGAGACTACACACAACAGCCTGAGAAAAATGCTAATTTTAGATGAAAATAGATGGCACTTAGAGGTTTTTGAATCTAAACTCTTCATATGACAAAAGTTTTTATTCAGTGAAAATAACCACCTGCATGTACTTTATCCCACATTTCACATGGCTAATTGCCACAAAATGTTTAATTAAACACATAATATTGTTCTAAGTCATTATAGTTTATTAATTCTTTAATTAAATGCAAAGCTGACAGAAAGGAAAACTGCTGAATGGAGTATACGCTAAACTGTATATTAATCAATTACAAGATGGAGCCAACCAGTTAAAAACAGTGTAACAGACAAGCATTATATATATATATATTTATATTTACAGAGATATATATAAGCCTCTCCACCCTTATGCCAACATAAGATGCCAAA
>CAIGQZ010032939.1:2291229-2309690 GCA_903798205.1 Danio tinwini
ATATATATATATATATATATATATATATTAAGGCTGTCAAAATTTGCGCGTTAACGCACCAGATTAATTTGAAATATTTAACGCGTTAAAAAAAATGAACGCATTTAACGCAGTTGCAGTTTTTTTAATTTCCTGTTGTGGCCGACGTGTGTTCAGGTAAATAAATAAATGTATGTGAATGTATTCATTGATGGTCAAAATGAAGTACAGTACCTGGATGAACCTGTTTTATTAATTTTCAGTAGTTGTTATCTGGGATCTTTACAGTCTTTATAGTGCTTTTAAATAGTAAAACGCTCTTTACACAAAGAAAAACGTGAATATATATAAAAAAATCTAAAACCTAAAATGGTCCTTCTGTAAAATCACTGCAAAAAACACTTTTAGAACAGAGTGTAAAATGTTTGCATTAAATATCTTACACGTTGCAGTTCATGTTTTAATAAAAAAAATAAATAAATAAAGTGTTTCCCACTAGACGTGATGTCCAGATGTGTACATGCACTCAGGGCAAAACTGAAAGCCACATGACAGAAAGCATTTGGTCAATGTGCTGTCTGCTCATCCCTCACAGAAGGTCAGAAAGCTGTCTGTTAGGCCTCTGGCTTCGTCTAAAATGAAAACAAATACCAGACCAAAAAATACAGAGAACAAAAACTCAGACACACATTTGTTTTTACACAGGCCTAAAATGTTTCATACAACACTGACCACTACAACAACAATGAAATAAGACAACAGAGGCAAAGATTAATGAGTAGGCCCACATGGAATCCGTGCCCGCAGGAATATGCAGATTTCCATAGATTTTTGAGGTAATTATTCAATCTGTTTATGTAAATGTGTGTAAATTAGGCCTGTGCAATATGACAGTATATATTTTATGGTTAAAATAAATCGTCATTTATCATTTCATATTATGCTCTATTGTTTATTTTGTGATGTTTCGAAATACATTGTTTAAGATAATATTTCTAAAATAATAAGTACAGGATTACATGATTTGCATATTATAATGTTTTACCTGAAATTATTATTTTTAATCAATCATTTCATATTTAAAATGTTTTTTATATTTAATCAATATTTATTTAATATTTATGCTTATATTTCATTTTATATTATATTCATTTACAAATTTATCAAACCCTTGACCTGAAGTTCTAAATAAAGTGCTTACATGTGGTCAAAAATAAATATATATATATATTAACTATTAACTATTTGTTGGAATTTACAGAAATGGTAGTATATTATGACATCAATATATGAAATGACTCATATTGTGATATGAGATTTGAAACATAGTAGTTTAAATATATGTTTATTACATTTTTTATATTATTTAAAGTAATACTATCAAATATAATGCAAACGTTTAGATCATTTATGTACAATAAGATTTGTAAAGTAACATTTTCTGTCTTTTAGTGGATTTATTATGGCCCAATCCCAATTCTACCCCTTAGCACTTCCCCTTACCCCAATCCCCTTGTCCCAATTCTCTTTAGCTTGAAGGCGTAGGGCTAAGGGAAAGGGGTAGATAACCGTTTAAACAGAGATTTTTCAGGACCACACTCAAACCAAGAGGTAAGAAATTTTCACAGAATACACTAACCACAACGGCAGCATAACTGCACCCGGAGGTAAGGAGATCCACAAATTCTTAATTTTTTTGTCATTATTATGAATTTTTACATTGATTGATTGATTGATCGTGATGTCGGCTCAGCATCGTAAAGTTTATCGGCCATCAGCGATGGACGATGGCATCGTCTATCGGCCCAACCCTAGTGGTGGTGTCTCATTTCTTAGGGGTACATTTTGAAACCCTTGCCCTTCACACTCTGTTTCAAGGGCCAAGGGGAAAAGGAAGAGGAAAGGGTAGGGGTACAAAAAAGAATTGGGATTGGGCCTATATGAGAGACCTTCTGTAGCTTTGTTTACAAAAAACGTCTAAATTTCTAAAGAAGGTTCTAAATTTTAATTCTAAACTTTGAAAACAAGTTTTTTTTGGGTTAGTTTTTGGATCCTACAAAAATACCTTAAATATGCAGATTTTAGTTTTTTACAAAATTCTGCACAAAAAGCAAAAAGAAAACGTCTGCAGATTCGGTCTGGTCATGCTAATGAGAATTTAGCAGTCTAACTATGAAACTCATATTGTTCACAGAAGCATTCTTGTCTTGATCAAGCTCATCCATCTAAAATATTTCCCTTAATTCTCTTCGAACACACAGAAAAATGGGTTATTTAAAATCAACCATCCTTATCAAACTCAGATGCAGGGTGAAAGTGCTCTTAATAAAGACTGTACAGAATGTTATGAACTGGACATTTTTTTTAACTGTCAGACATATTTCAAAGAGATTTTGGGTGTTGTTGTCATGTAGAGTTCAATAGGCCTCATTCATTCGAAAGGCATTATAAAGCTCATTAAATAAGAGACAGAAGGAAGTCTATGTCTCATTCCAAAGCTCTGACTTCAGACTGGCCTGAAACTATATCTGCATTCATTTGTGAGGACCATTCAACAATCTTGCCCAAATTACATGTAATCAATGTGTCGGGAAGCTAATTCTGTTAATAGCTGAAATTAAACACATGATATAAATAATGATGCAATGAATGACCCTGTGTTTGTTTCTATTGGCTATTAAAAACCTTTTGAGAAGTACATGTTAATAATAATAATTATGTAAATTATATACAAAAAGCAAATATGGTTTACATTGAAATAAATGCAATACGGGGCAACACAGTGGCTCAGTGGTTAGCACTACAACCTCACAGGAAGAAGGTCGCTGGTTTAAGTCCCGGCTAGGTCAGTTTAAATTTCTGTGGGGAGTTTGCATGTTCTTCCCATGCTGGTGGGTTTCCTCCGGGTGCTCCGGTTTCCCCCACAGTCCAAAGACACACTATTGGTGAATTGAATAAACCAAATTGGCTGAAGTGCATCAGTGTGTGTGAATGTGAGAGTGTATGGGAGCTTCCCAGTACTGGGTTGCAGCTGCAAGGGCATCTGCTGTGAAAAATATATGCTGGATAAGCTGGCCATTCATTCCGCTGTGGCGACCCCTGATGAACAAGGTTTCTAAGCCGGAGGAAAATTAATGAATGATGATTGATATATGTACTAAGCTGAATTTTAGAATGCTTTTGACTTAGATGCTCACATGGATATATATATTTGTATAATTTTGGATTTACTTGTATTGCTTTTTTTTAAATAGAGTATATTTAAACTATATAATTAAATGTATTGACAAGTATTCATAGTAAAATAAAATTAATGTTATGTAATATCAATTTACAAACTTGTAATGAAGAAATTAAATAAGTGTACTTAATTAAAATGAGTGTACTTTAAAAATAAATAAATAATTGTGTACTTGGACAACAAAACTAAATAAATAAGCTGCATTGATGTATGTTTTTCTGGGATAGGACAATTGTTATATACTGTACGGGTCTGGACAACAGAGATGAGGATCCATGTGCAGTTTAATAATCAAGAGTAGTCAGACAGGCAATGGTCAAACAGGTACAAACTATAGCATGAGGATAATCCAAAGATTGTGGTCAAAATAACAGCCAAGTGGTCAGGATAGGTGGCATAATAGCATGAACAATAAAACTATGGCTAAAACTGACATTTCGACACAGTGTCAAGATCCCGAAGCGCAAGTGTTTTGAAACACTGCACTGAAGTGTGATCCGAAACACAAGGTCACGTGACTAAAATAATTCGAGGCACCCAGGTCACGTGACTAAAATGATTCAAATCATCGGACATTTTAGAAACATTTTGACACCTGGCGTACACCTTTGTGTTTGATTGACAGGGAGGGGAAAACTCTCTATCTCATGTAGCCTAGTAGAACGTGCGTGTGCACAAACTAACTGTGCTGCAAATGTCCTGAGTTCAAATCCTGACTCGCACAAATGCCCGAGTTGTGACTTGATGCAGTTTAATATTGTACATTTTTTATGACTAAAACAAGACCAATGTTTAAACAAAACTCATTAACAGAGCATTTAAAAACTAATCTCTGTAGCTGCATCACAATGGACTCGAACCCATTACCTCTGCATGCCAGTCAGGAACTTTAAAAACAAACAAGGGGCCAAAAACACAGGAAGGCAAGACAAGGAAACCACTTCATAATGCTAACAGTGAACAAGACTCAGCAACATGTTTGAGAATGAGAGCAGTATATATGGTCCATGTAATCAGTCTATGATGAGCTTCCAGCTGTGTGTGCAATCAGGGAGAAAACTGGAATTTGTGTGTGTGAGGTGCATGATGAGATTGTAGTTCATTTCAGTGGCAGATTTGTAGTCCGGGTGGTAGTGCATGTTTTCTGCAAGCCCTAGATCTGGATACAAAATCTAGAATCTGAGGGTTCAATAAATCTAAATATTGAAAACATTGTCCTTAAAATTGTCCAAATAAAGTGCTTAGTAATGCATATTACTTACCAACATTTTGTTTTGGTATATTTACAGTAGGACATTTAAAAATAACATCACAGAACATGATCTTTGCTTAATATTCTAAAGTTTTTTGGCATAAAAGAAAAATCTATATTTTTGACGCATACAATCAATTTTTTTGCCATTGCAAAAATAAATATAGCCATGCAACGGTTTTGTGCTTTAGAATGTACTTTAAAGTAAACATATACATTTGAACACTTCTTAAAATGGTGTAAGAAAACATTCAAGTGTCTTTCATTATACAGTAGGTGGCTTTTTAGTAGTAGTTTTAGTAGAAAGTGGCTTTTTACATGATTTTTAATTTATTTTATGATTTAAAAATATGTATATATTGTATGATTTTTACATAAAGTACTTTTAAGATCTGAAGAGCACACTCAATACAAGTTGACAATTAGAATCGAAAGGAAGCAGATTCATAAACATAAACCCTTTTTATTTTTAGAATTTTCTAAACTTTACTATTATAAATAAATGTGAGAATTTTTTTGTAGCTAATAAACAGAAAACAAACTCATAAAACAGTGATTGTGTCTATCTTTTGAGACACAACCTGTTCCCCATAACCATATCTGCCATCACTCCCGTTTTTCTAGGGAGTCTCCCATATTTCAGACCCGTCTCCCGTATTGTTCTGTCTCCGGTAAAACTCCAAGAATTCCCCCCCCCCGCTCCTCAGCATTTTGGTACAGTCCAGCTGAAACCTGGTGCTTGTGAGTGTGCTCTTCCGGTCGCGCGCAACCGCCCCATCTCCCCAAACCTCTCACCCTTCCCCGCTCTTCAGTTCGCGCACACATCACCAATCCATCCCCACCACCCTAACCCCCTGCTCTTTAGTTCACCCACGCACACCATCCCAAAACCCCATCCCGTCCATTTATGGACGTCAATGTTTGCCTGTATATACAAAGACAATATGACTCACACAGTTCTCAATGTACCAAAGTCATGACTCTCTGTGGTTAACCACGCAACCACAATTCCCACCATCGTTTCAACACTAATGTCTAAGTCTTGGACAAACCGTCTAACAGGTGTCTGGAACAGACTGGGACCAGATGCTTTAGGCCATTTCCACTGGAGAGTGAAATCAGCGTGATGACTGATCAACAACACAAACACAACAATTTCTTGGTTTATGCCTGATTACAGCCTTTAGCAATGGAAGATGGCATGTTTAATGTGTCACGAATGAAATCAACACAGTGAGGGAAAGATGGAGTATCTATTGAGTTGGGTTGACATGTTTGCGGTCAAAGGTTAAACTGATGAGAAATATTAAAATATAGAATTTAAAAAATATATGATGTGAAATTGAAGAGTTTAAATGCAAAGATTTTCTCCAACTCTTGTGTGTAGAATTGGTAATTTCACATTTATAGTGATGGATAAGTTCTTTTCATTGCCTTTCAAGTGAAATAACTGAACATAAACAAAGGAGGTTGAGAAAAATTCTCATTTTAGGTGAACATTTTAGCCGGCATTTAGAGGTTTTAGCATCTGAACTCTTAAATACAATGTATTCAACATGCTGTTTACTCCTCACAGTCTTGTTTTGTTTGTGATTAAATAAATAAATTAACTGAAAAAGTGAATTAAATGTGGCATCTAAAGTATCATCTACTAGATTAGTGTTTCTCAACCATGTTCCTGGAGGACCACCGGCTCTGCACATTTTCCAGGTCTCCATATCTAAACACACCTGATTCAGATCACCAGCTCATTAGCAGAGACTGAAAGACCTGTATTGTGTGTGACAGACAAAGGAGACATCCAAAACATGCAGCATTGGTGGTCCACCAGGAACATGGTCGAGAAACACTGTATTAGATTATAAATCGGAATAAAACAGCAGATTATATTAAGGAATTAAGAAAAAATGAAGGAAACAAAAATGCTGTACTGAGAGCAAAAATATATGGAAAGCACCAATACTTATTCGATTAAACAGGATTGTTTATGTTTATGTATTGTAAATGATTTTGAATATTTTCTGTAAAAGTTAGTATATGTTGAACAATATATTTCTTTCTGTTTTTGCTGTTTTTAATGTACACGGCGCCTACTGCCTTTTAAATACATTTTAATACAGTGACACTCACTATTCAGATTTTTTTATGTTTTATATTTTAAGATGAACAGTTCCCCTCCCACCAAAGAATTGTTATGCCCCATTCACACGGGGGTGTCAGCTTCAACGCTTCCTATTCACTTTGAATGGGTGACGTCAGGTGTTGCCAAACTGCATTGTGGATCCATCGGCGCCGCTTCAGTGGCGTTGCTCGCTGCAGAAGTTGGGACTTGCTCAACTTTTCAAGCGCCGACAGAAGCGTCAGCAAATAAGATCGCTGTATGCAAATGCACCAGCTCAGACAGTGGCCTATTGCTGACTAATTTCATGGCCTGGCACTGCTATGACGATCGCGTCAGCCCCAACTTCAGACACACCCTCTGTCAAGCGGTGACACCATAAGCTTAGAGGACTGCATCCATACATCTCTACAATGACTCAAATAACTTGTTAATAAAGTCATCTAGAATGGCAAAGAAAGCGTTCTTGCAGGACTCCCAGAATTAATCAAGATTCTTTGAATTCATCTTCAATGCCTCCTCCTTCAATTTACCCCAGACATGCCCAATAATGTTCATGTCTGGTGACTGGTCTGGCCAGTGCTGGAGCACCTTGACCTTCTTTACTTTCAGGATCTTTTTATGTGGAGGCTAAAGTATGAGGAGCGGTATCCTGCTGAAGAATTTGCCCTCTCATTTGGTTTGTAATAGAATGCGCAGCACAAATGACAAGCTCAGGCTGTTGTTGTTGAAGATCTCTCACATGCTCCCTTACTGAATGTAACCCCAAACCATGATTATCCTTCACTAAATATGACTGATTTCAATAGGAATCTTGGGTCCATGCGGGTTCCAATAGGGTGTTCTGCAGTATTTATGATGATTGGGATGCAGATGATTCATTGGAAAAATCTACCTTCTGCCACTTTTCCAATTGATCAACTAGAAGTCAAGTTATTAATTGTTGGTCTTACAACTGTGATCGATGACAATACGCATGTCTGATTATGTGGTGGTTGTGAGTTATAATTAAACTATTATAATCAAAATTTAGGTGATTACCGATTTTTTAAAGTGTGACAGTAATCATTACCCTGCCATGTTTAAACATTTGAAAATAATTAACAGTTAATCAAAAGCAATAAGCACATTACATTTAAGTCATTTTGTCAACCTTGATATTTACTTAACAATCAAACTAAACAGAGCGCTAGGCTCAGGGAGAATTACCAGAAACGGCAAACACAATGAAACCGATCATAATAATAAAAATAACCAACGAACTAAACTGCAGCACATAAGAGATAATGACCAACTAAATCAGGCACAGGTGAACACAATCAGTGAACCGAAGAGTAACTACAGAAACATGATGGTTTCAATAGGATAAAAGAATACAGTAGCCAACAAAAAAGTGCAGACTGAAAGTCCAAGAATGGAAGCAAAACATGTCAGGTATTACATTACAACATAGGGTAATGATTCTGTGTCTCCTGAAATCAAAGTTCAAGTAAACATTTGAAATCAGCAATACAAAAAAGTGCAGTTGAAACTATCACTCTTAACCAGATGCATAGTTTAGATCATAGACATGATGAGTTAAAGCATATGTTTATATTTGAAAACATATGTATATTGGATGTATTGAAAGCAGTAAGTTACATTGTTGTAGAAAAAGCATATGCAAGATAATTTTAGACGACAATGTTAATATCGCAATCAATTGGCATTACTATATTTAGTTTTGTTTTAAGCTGCATTCACACTACGAGCGACTCGCAACGGCAAAGCGACAAGCGACCATTCATTTTAACGGAGAGCAAGCGACTTCTGGCAACCTCTGTCTATGTGAGCGTCAGCGACTGTTGGCGATGGATGTAGGATGTGTGTCGAGCCATGCAACAAACTTTCCTTCAACTATATGCACATGAAGAGTGACTTTCTTAAGCGACAGCCAATAGGAGCATCAGTAGAGCTCACGTGGTCCTCTCTCAGCTCCTACAGAGGCCAGTTGTATTCTCCATGCTGTAGAACAACACAGACCCGCATTTGTGGGAGAGAAATAGCAACAATGCCAGAGAACATACTTTTTTCTTGATCATCTTTGTAATTAAGCAGTTTATGTAGAGATTCCATTAATATTTATTGTTTTCTCTGAATAATGTTTACTTTCAGCAGCACGTAAACTAATTTGCTCATGGTGAATATCACCATAAATGTTACCAAAGTAACCTACAGTAGCAACTACTTCAAGGACTACATCAATCGCCACCAAGAGCAACAGGCAGCTACAAATTTGCTGCTAGTGTAAATGAGGCATTATGTGTAACTTTTCACATATACACGTTTGGCGGTTTCCACTGAGTGGTACAGTATGTCACAAAACAGATGCTTTATACACATAAATACTTGTGTATAAATGTTTATTACTAATGTTTTTATGAACATGATTTGATTATAACTGCAGATCAATGATGTGAAGTAGCCTACTGTAACATTTGCAACTACATAAAATAAATAAATAAATTCAACATATATGAACACATTTACAGAAAAAAAACTACACACAGGATATGTTTAGTCCTTATTTGGGTTCAAAAACAACACACAACATATAGCCCACAGTTAGTGCAAACCTCTCATCTGAATCTTTAATCTTCACCAGCACACGTAACCTCTTGTTAAAAAGTAATTCCGTCATTCTGAGCTCACAGTAGTCCAAAAGTTGATCATAATAGTTAAACATGGCAGTTTGTTCATTTTTGCTGAAAGAATCATTTGCTTCTTTGTTTTTTCCGGCTTCTCTTTTGTTTTTTCATGCGACACTCATGAGTTTGTTCGTTTCTGACAAGATCGGATGTCAGAAGCACTTCAATAATCATGCAAACATTATTATCATTAGGTCAAGAAGTTTGTTTTTTAAATATAAACATGAATGCGAGACAAACGAGAAAGCAAAACCACTCGTGCTTTAGATGGCCTTGTAAAAAACTACGAGGCACAGGGTCGAATCTGCTCTTTTTCTTGGCTTTGTGTCTGTTCATCAAGACGACGACAAGGTTTGTTTGAACTCGGGTCGACAATGGCTCGTTATTATATGTATATATTATTATGGTGTAATGTCTCGGCTGTGTATTTAAAACATGGCGGTTCTTTTGTTTTTATTCTGGCTTGTTGCAGGAGCAAGTGACATATCTCTGTAGACCAATAGCGTTCAGCTGCGCGTCTAGCTCCACTTTTTGGTACCCTTTTGCTGGGCTAGGTAACCTTTGCAAAGGGTACCCAAAAAGTGGCTCGGTACGGTTTGCTTTTAGGTACCTTTTGACAGTGGAAACGGCCATAAAAGTGTACCGAACCAAATGGTACCGTACTACTCAGTGGAAATGGGCCATATGCGTTTCTTTGTCAAGTTACACAATTCTGTCTCATGGACAAGAAACATGTCGAGCTACACACAATTAACCATGATAGTTATTCTGTCAGGACTTTGTGTATCCTAGACATGATGACACCATGACCCACTACAAGATAAATTGATTAATTGTTCTGTTTCAATGCCTGTGGACATTTACAATCCCTACAACACCATACGTCAGATGGATTGTTGTAACAACATTAGCGTGTTTGGATGTTGTCCCAGACCATTAGCCAATATGCTAAAGAAAACAAGAGATTTCCTCTGTGAACATTGCAAAATTTGGTAAGGGTTTGCAATTTCACTGTAAATACGCTAGAGGCTGTTCTTAGATGACTGCCTCATGGGGAGGAATTGAGACATCCTTTCTGTAACCAGATCCAGGTTTGAAGCTTTTGAAGCTTGGATGCTTTTTCATTCTTTATGTTTTTAAGTGCAATATGTTCTTTTTCAGCATCAGCAATTCTTTTACAGCTCCAAGGTAAGGAAAATAAATGATATCTAATGTCATCACCGTTTCATGGGATGACTACAAATGTTTTTCATAGTCCTCCATTTCCATCTATGAGTTTGTAGACTCATACATGAATGCAACATTAGCAGAGTTGAAGTGTGTGACGTTGTGTTTGGTTATCTTGACACCTCTGTTCATTAGTGCTTGCTACTGAAAATGACAGTAAACATATATTACTTTTCTAAATATTTACATTTTTAAAAAACTGGCTAATAGTAAACATGCAACAGCTGTTCTGTTCAAAAGGTCTTTAAGTGATTGAAGAGCCTGAGATGGAATCTCAGTTTACAGACATAAAACAACAGCAAGGTGAAGTATAAACACTCCTTCTCATTCCAAACCACTCCCATATACATTATAAAGTTGTGGATGATGGTGAAAGCTGATGTTTTATCATTTATGAAGCCTCTTTTGGCTTTAAACTGTAAAGTGGGAACAGTTTTTTTGGAGGGATATGTTTTGTAACTGAATAGGACTTTTAACTACTCAGCTGTCAGCTTGAGCAGTGAACCAACTGTGTTTGGTCAAGAGTCTCAGATCACTTTAAAGATGTCTGAGCCCTGGCTTTTGCCCCCTGTTGAACTCTGAACTTAGCTGAGACCTCATCTCAGCCTGGGATCCTGATTAGAAAGATGACAGAGGGCAGGATATGTTAAGTTAAAACTTTAAATCCTTTAGGTTTTAAGGTGCAATATAAACTCACATTTTAAGAAAGAAAATTGGCCAAAAATAAACACATTTCTCACAGTTCTTGCTCTCGGGACTTAATTTCTCAAATCTGCTTTCTTGCAATTCTGACCTTCAAAATCCAGTTTTAATAAAAAATGTCAACTCTTCATCTTTGAAACCTTAAATGTTTGACCATTACAGTAGTAATGGTATTAGTGAAACTTTTTTCAACCTTTTGTCATTGAAATATTGAAATCGTACTTTCTGCACTTTCAGCACGTAGCCCGTGCATTGCTGCTTGCAGCTGTAAAATATTATATAATGCATTACATTTAATCTTGCATAATGTTTTATTTACTTTGTATATGTTATTTTGGACGACACAGTGGGTCAGTGGTTAGCACTGCTGCCTCAAGCAAGAAGCTTGCTCGTTTGAGTCCCGGCTGACTTAGGCCCAATTCCTATTCTATTTTTGTACCTCTACCTCTTCCCCTTCCCCTTGGTCCTTAAAACCGAGTGTAAAGGGAAAGGGCTTAAAAATGTACTTCTAAGAATTGGAACACCACTACAGCTCCTGCACACGTCATCATGTCATCGTGATCTCTTGCTTCATATGAGATCAGATGATAGCGACTGCTGTAGTCATTCCAGTTGTGTTATTGTTGGTATTTATCTTCAGGACATCACTGAAGGCATATATTATGTTATCATAACGATATAATGTGGCAATGAGATCGTAACTGTAATGTCCATTCACACCATGGCCATATTCACCCATGTAAACACACCAAAAACAACACTAACATTATAGCAGACACTGTCAAAAGCTCATTTTCAGACTTTAGACTTTTCTGACAGGGTATTCGAGTGTCATTGAGTGTCAGAATGTTGTGGGACTGCTGTACAGGAGTTATGATTATGGGTTATAGATTGCGAAATTTATCGGAATATGTTAAAACATGCTTGTTTGTTGTAAAAATTCGGAATAATGACAAAAATACTCATTTGTGGATCTCCTTACTTCCGGGTGCAACTATCCTGCCGCTGTAGCTGGTGTATTCTGGGAAATTTTCTTACCCCTTGGTTTCGAGCGTGGTCCTGATAAATCGTCATTCGAAGGGCTATCTAACCCTTTCCCTTAGCCCTAAGCCTTCAAGCCAAAGAGAATTGGGACACCATCACGGGAACGCACAAAACGAGGGGTAGGGGTAAGGGCTAAGGGGTAGAATTGAGATTGGGCCTAAGTTGGCATTTCTAGCCTTTCAAACTAAACTGGCTGTAGTGTATGTATGTGATCGAGTGTGTATGGATGTTTCCCAGTACTGGGTTGCACCTGGAAGGGCATCCACTGCATAAAATGCTGGATAGGTTGGTGGTTCATTCTGCTGTGGTGAGGGACTAAGCTTAAGGATAATTAATAAATGTTTATGTTATTTTTAGATAATCGCATACATCTTATATTGTACACCATTTTCTTTGTTGCTTGATGACAAAATCTGACACTTCTTGGAACTACTGGGCAAATTTTGTGAAACAGATTCAAAGTCATGTTATCCACAATGCACTGCAACATGAATGTATCAAAGTCTGTGTGCAAACCACTGGGTCCCAGCTCTGACAGGGTGTTATTTCTTCTTTTAGTCACATCAAAAACAAGAGGCTCTAAAAATCTGAAATCATTTTACAGTGAACCAGTTTGCCTCACAACAGATGTACAACACGCAGTCTGTTTCCTAGCTCTTATTTACTATTCAGACTGGTCAAAAAGCTGTTCCTGAACAACACTATGATTATACAGCCACATGAACCACAAACAAAATGTCCTCTGAAGCAACACTTGATCATTTCCTTTATAATGCATTCAATGCTAAATTTCTTACATTTTTGTGAAATTACTCTGCTTTTTCCTTTTTTCTTTCAAAATGGGGTGGGGTGGGGGTGGGGGGTGTGTGTTGTTGGTAGCATCAAGGCACAGAACTGCTGCTCACTGGATATTTTTTTCTTTTTTGACCATTCTCTGTAACCCCCTAGACATGGTTGAGTGTGAAAGTCCCAGTAGATTAGCAGTTTCTGAAATACTCAGACCAGCTCGTCTGGCAACAACAACTATGCCAAGTGACTTAAATTACCTTTCTTCCCCATTCAGTTTGAACTGCAGCAGATCTTCATGACCATGAATACATGCCTAAATGCATTGAGTTGCTGCCATGTGTTTGGCCGATAAGAAATTTGCGTTAACGAGCAGTTTGTACAGGTGTACCTAATAAAGTACCTCTGCTACGTTGCTGCTGCTTTGCGTATAGCAATTATAGAAACTTCCTCCTGCCAGTATATTTACAGACATGCTTTCCGAAAATATAACACACTGCTGCTGCAAATATAACATACATAGCAGATCTAAACAGGTGGAGCTGGGGTGAAGGAGGACATTGGAATATGCGCTGCTGATTGCTAGTGCAAGAAACACTGAGGTATATAAATGTTGAGGTGCAAGCTCATTGGCTGCTCAGGTGACAACAAACAATCACCTTTACCATGTAGTTAATGATATGATTGTAAGCACATTGGATAGTACCAACTGTATAAGAGTTTTATGACAAAGCTTTGTCTTTAAATAATTAAATCCTTTAGACACTAAACAAAAATGTCTTATAGTTATGTTTTATAGTTATACTTTTGAGAGAACTGTAATAGTTGATTTTAACTCTAAAGTTTACATTCACTTTAAAATGGCATGATGCTTCTGTGTTTGATTGTTTAATTAAGTTGGAGACCCAAAGTGAGGTTCTTCCAAGCCTGATGGACTCAGTCGGAGAAGAGATTCATACCACCTGCCAATTAATGGACTCTGGGTGTGGAATGTGTGTGTGTGTGTGTGTGTTGCTTACACAGGTCAGTTCGAGTTCAGTGGGACTGTCTGTGCTGTTTCTGATGGAGTGTGAGCAGCAGCTGTGCTGTAAAATCCAGAATACCAGCACACTTTACGAGTTTTTTTTTCAGCTTTTCTCCATGATGCCCTGCTGATACACATATGGCCTTGTGCAACATAACACATAATACCGTGCGATAGGAATCGACCAGACAAACAAACTGTCTGGATTTGTGTGATTGTGTTTATATGCACACATGGCATCCTGAGATACATAGGTCAGTCTGTCTGAACTATAGGATCCCGGCATTGTGTCATAACCTTTGGTTAAATTTGTCACAATTGTCGGCTCTAATAGCCTTGTGGTTAAAGCATTTACACAAAACACTATGGGTGTGATTTTGCCAATTAGGATGCAATCCTGGGTTAACATCCATGTTGGTCTTGGAAGATCGTTTTTGTTAGAAAATCTAATCCATACCCCTAAATCTAACTGTAAATTATTTCCCAATTAATAGGATTAATAGTTGAATAGCAATAATATAGATACACATAACCCTTACTGTAAACTTAACATAACATAAACTTAACTTATCTCTCAAATCTGATTGGCTGATGAATGTTGTTCTAGGATCAATATAGATGATGATCCAGGAACATGTCCTACTTGGTGTAATCAGGCTAATCTGACACTATAGTGTTTACAGCGACACGAGTTTGATTCATCAAAATATTTCCATCTCCATAGACATCCGCGTGTATTTTACAAACCCTCAATGTCATGTTTAGCTAGTAGTTATGTGTATTTGAATGTCTGAAACCTAAATTTATTTGTTTGAAAACCCTGATTAATTGTGATTTATGACAAGCATCGCACTCCTCTTTCTATCCCTCAGTGCAAGCTGTTAGATTTGAATTTAAGAAGCTGATGATGTGAATTTTTAACATTATAATCACACTGCTGTGATCGTACATGTGAAAGGGTTAAACAAAATAGAAGCCTAAAAACCTAAAACGAAAGTAAAGGAGAAAATCACTCAACAATGTTGGCTGAATCACTTTAGTACATGCAAATTAGTGTTTAAATAGACCAGAAGCTAAATGTTCAGCCATTTTTCAAGAAACTGATATATTTTAAGTTAATAAATTTTTTTGGTTTGTTTAATTATTAATAATAATAATAAATACTTGACACAGTACACTGAAAAAAATGATGTCTGCAAAACTGTTGCAAACTATTTATTTGCGTTGAATTTAAACAAGCAAATTAAATTTAATAATATTCAACTTCATTTGTTTTAGTTTTTTTTATTCAGCCCAAATAAATTGTTTACAAACCCATAACGTAAAATAAATGAGTAAATCCAAGGAATCATCTTTAAATATTTTTTTTCAGTGTACTTGAGAACAGCTTCTGTTGTCCTCAATTTAAGTCACTTGGATAAAAGAGTCTAATAGATAAATGAAAAGTTTAGATGCAAAAGCCTCTAAATGCCATGTGAAATCTTCTTTTGAAATAAGCATTTTTCTCAACATCCTATGTTTATGTTCAGTTAAGTCACTTTAAAGGCAATGGAAATAACCTATTCATCCCCAAATAAGTGAAATTACTGAACCTACACACAAGAGCATGAGATAAATGTTTATTTAAGAAGAACATTTTAGATGGTGTTTAAAGGTTTTTGCATCTGAACTCTTTAAATGTAAATGTAAGAACTGATCTCTTTCAATTATACAAATAAATATAGCAAAGTGCTGGTAGCCTTCCACTGAAGTAAGAAAATCCCACAGTGATCACTGAGATAACTTGAAACTGAAAAAAGTAATGATCAACCAAAAATGACCAAAAATAAACTAATGAAAATTAGGTTTCGAATTGTGGTTCAAACTGGCCTGGTCAAAATTGAAGGGTACCAACAACTTTTGCCCATGTCTGTATCCACTTGAAAGATTTATCAATGTGTTATCCTATAAAGAAACCATATATAACCATTTATTAAATAGAAGACTTCATTCTTTAAGCAGATTTAGTAATTATTTAGTAATTAATAAAGTGAAAGTAGTTAAATCTGCAGATTAATAGATGTTTTTTTCTAGATATTTGGAGTATACAATGAATTTTGAAACCCATTTCACAAGGATTCACTAAATTGATACATGCATATTGTTATAAATTAATATTTTTATTGCCCAATGATTGGATTATAGCACTGCTGAAAGCTGCAATTCCTAGAAATGTCTTCAAATGCAACAAGAAAGCATTCTCTCTTCCAGTAGTAATATATACAGTGAGTTTTCCCTTCAGATGACAACTTTTTGTAACATGCTATTTTGTCTTATCAGGGGTTCAGACAACCTGCCTCTTCTAAGACAGTGCGCCAGCATCTAGCCAGAGACAAAGACAGGAAGCCGAGGATGCTGGGAAAAAAGGGTGTAGAGACAACCCCTATGAGTGCTCTCTGAGTAACCATAAACCATGAAAAAATACAAGAGGATCAGAGTCAGGCAAGGTACATTTGCTATTATGTGTGTGAGTGCGTGCATGAGTGTGTTGTGTCTGTGACTGATAGCATAGATCCACCTTATTCTGCAAAAAAATAAGTTAGATGTCTGTGCCTGGTACCTAATATCCACATAACATAAGCGCATAACGAAACTAGCACACATGCATGCGTATACAAACACACGCAAACACAGATAATCTTTGTTATGAATTTGGCAGGACAGGACCATGATCTGAAAAGCAGATATACAGTAGGAGTCATACGTCTCGCAGAAGCAGAGAGTTCACAAAAACATTGGGTTTTCTTGTCATGCTATCCCAATTTTACTATTACCTTTCAGCCAGTAACTTGGCAAGCACTGTGCTTTTTGAACAAAGAGTAAAAATATATCAAAAGCAATAAGTGTTATCATTAACATGATGTTTTATAAGATTGGACAAGCTCCACTAATAATGTAGAACATCTGCATTTCTTCTTTACTGTGAAAATGTAAAAACTGAAAGATCATCATACTCAAGGGGTTTCAGTCATGTTAACCCTCTGGGTTCTAAGGGGATTTTGGATATGTTCGGAGATTTATTGCTTCTACTTATAACATACCCCTGGCTTTCATGTCATTTTATTTAATTCAGCACAAATTGGGCTACAACAATATGCAACAAATATGGATCTATATGCTTGAATTAAACATATTAAAGATTATGTTATGTTTAAGTATGTTTCAGGGAAATAAAAGTCACAGAAACAAAGCAAAAAACACATACTAAATATTTCTGAATAAGACCATTGTGTTGTTGGATATAACATTTACTGCAAAATCATGTGAAAATCCTTATTTTTACACTTTCATTCATTTTCCTTTGGCTTAGTGCCTTTATTCATCAGGAGTCACCACAGTGCAATAAACCGCCAACTTATCCAGCATATGTTTAACACAGTGCATGCCCTTCCAGCTGCAATCCAGTACTGGGAAAGACCCATACACCCATACACATACACTGCGGTCAATTTAGGTTATTCAATGTGCATGTCTTTGGACTGTGGGAGAAACTGGAGCACCACATCCCAAACAGGGAGAACATGCCAACTCCACACAGAAACACCAACAGGCCTAGCCAGGACTCGAACCAGCAATCTTCTTGCTGTGAGGCGACAGTGCTAACCAATGAGCCACCGTGTCACCCCTTTTCACACTTTCTAAAGCAAGAGTTTTTGTTCTAAAGTTTTTGTCACGAGGGGAGCATGCAAATCGAGGTATAATAATGGGCTATACATACAGTACTTAGTAGATTCATGCCTTGGGAGACAAAAGAACCTCCCTGATTAATGCTAATGTTGTATAGAGGGGTAATAAAACATTTGACATAATACATAAAATACCATTATTCTACCAAACTGTGTATTCTACCAATGATAAAAATCAATAGTGAGGCGAAGGGGCTCTAAGGGAGAAACTGCATGTGCACCTGTTTTTGTTTTCATGGTATCAGATTGGAAGGACTCTGCAGGATTGTTGCTAAATAATAACAAAAAAGTATATGTAATCTACAGAAAAAAAGTTCATTGGTTTACAATTGAATTTGAAATATATTTAATATTTATTATATATTTTTATTTTATAATTATTTTTTTTCAGTGGAGAGTATAGATAGGAAAGCGTGGGGAGCAAAGAGGGGGAAGGATCGGCATAGGTGGAAATCAAACTAATCTACTTAATTTTTTTTTTTTTTGTAATAATTTATTTAACAATTTTGTGGTCCACTTTTGCTTGTTCCCATTACATTTTTAACTGGACGGCACCCGACAGTCACATAAGAGACACAATGCTAGCTGTGCAGTCATTCCTAAAGTAAGATGTGTATTTTCAATATAACCTTTTATATATATATCTGTGTGTATTATATATGGTTTCTTCTTTGA
>CAIGQZ010032939.1:2309790-2343882 GCA_903798205.1 Danio tinwini
TCACTGTTATTTAAAAGTAATCCCTTACATTACAATATTACTGTCTCAAAATTGTAATATGTTACATTACTCTTATATTACTTTTTAGCTACTTTCACCAAAATAACTACAGAATTAGAACTTAACATTCTGAAACGACCAAATGTACTGCAGAGCATTTTACATCCAGTAGAAAGCAATATGATGTAGTATAATGACTGTGACCTATCCAAGGTACTAACAATATAGTATATAATTGGCAACATGAAGGCTCAAGACAATGAAAGAAAGGATGACAGTCAGATTCACAAATGATCTGTTAAAACTATGGTAGAGGTAAAGTGGTTATCTGGCAATATCTGTGAATAGCTTGACTATATTCATATTAGACACAACAGGCTTATATGTAAACTCCAATGCCATGACAAAATACAGATTTCTTTTCTTATTGTTGCCATTATTGTATTCACTTTAAATTCAAGTGGCTCACAACACAAAACTGTCATGCACAAAGTGAGCATGATGAACATGGCTTTCTCAATCTATGCTTGTGCAATGATTTTCTGTTTGTGGACAAAACTGCTTGTAAGCTCTCAAATATACGCTGCTCTCGTGCAAATTTTCTCACATTCTCTCAAATTTGCACTGCTCACACACAAATTTTCTTGCATGCTCTTAGTACACTGCTCCCTTAGTAAGATTTTATGCAGACTCACAATTTCTGTCTTGTGTTCCCTCTTCTTTTCGTGCTTTTTGATATGATTTATAAATGATGCACTATTTATTAACAATAATCAAAATACTAAAATAGACTTATAATTTTTAATCTAATAAACCATAACATTTTTGGCTGTATGTTATATGATGAGATATTTCCAGTTTTAAACACTTAAAGACACAGAGAATAGACATTGGATGTAAAGAATACATTTTATTTTAAAGACATTTATTAAACATCTAAAAGGTGCACCATACCAATCAAATAAAAAAAACATTTAAACTAAAATAAAACAAACGCAAGCAGAAATGTAACTGTGATAGAAAATAGGGAAAAACTTGATAAGGTATTATAGCCTACTGTACTATTCACTCTTCAAATAAATCTCACTATCAATCTCAGTTTATCATGGCAACTAAAATAAACTGAACTAGTACTTCAATTAATCAGTTGTGGTAATATTATAGTTGCTATGGTAACACAATAAGTGTAATATAAACAAGTAACCCAGTGCTGCAAATTTTTTTTTTTACAATATAGGGTATACACTGAAAAAAATTATGTCTGCAAAACTGTTGCAAACATTTTATTTGTGTTGAATTTAAACAAATAAATTACATTTAATAAAATTCTACCTAATTTGTTTGTTTAAATTTAGCCCAAATAAATTGTTTACAGCCACTTAACGTAAAAAATTTTAGTAAATCCAAGGAATCATCTCTGAATTATTTTTTTCAGTATTATACTAGAATTCACCACATTTTACTGTAGTAAAACTACACTTTGTATTTCATTTTATGACTTCACTATTCCTAATACTACAGTATGCTGAAGCGTTCATTAACAAGTTGTAAATAATACTAGCCTAAAACATAGGCAGTATATATAACACTCAAAAACACTAGCATTTATTATATAATGTACCTTAACCTGTAGGTAAATAGTGTAGCAATATTTAAACCATATCAACATTCTTGGGATAACAATTTAACAGGACGATCTCTGGAAAGCAAAAGCACGAAAAGATGAGGAAACCCAAGGCACAGATTGTGAGTCTGCATCATCTGACGGAGTGAGAGCAGATCATTCGCACGTGAGCAGACAGTGTTTTGAGTGCACGCGAGGAGTTTTGTCCACAGACAGAGGAGACCGGCGTGTTCGCTTGCTCGTATTACATGAATGCGCTCTCGACTTGTATAACTGCGCTCACAACATTTGTCAGTGAAATAATGCCATATGCATGTACGTCCATCTCGCAAATGTTTTGTCTTCTGCCATTTTCATCCATTTGCCGATTTTCCGCAGCGCATTAGGGCTTAACGTTACTGCGAACCGGGCTGAGCCAATAGCCCCAGACCTCGAGCTCAGAGGCTGAAATCATTCCACGTTCTAAGTAAAAGAGAGAAATTAATGACAACACACACACAAATTGTGTTAGTAATGCCTTACACTACTGTGTTACACGAAAATGTAATACGTTACTGTAATACATTACTTTTGCAACGCATTACTCCCAACACTGAGTATGTCTATTGGTGCTTTTCCACTGCAGTTTAGTATAGCTTAAAGGGTGTCGCACACTGGATGTGCCGCTCAGCATCGCAACATGGCGCACATGACAGTTGGAATTATCGCACACCAGATGCTCACATTCGCATATTAAGTTTTAATGAAACTATTCAGATGCCGCTCTGTGGCGCGACAGAAATATGAACAGTGTCCTGAGCTGTGACTGGGCGCTGTGGACAGCGGCCAACTTGCAGCGGTGTGTATCCTGATGGAAACCTATATATAGAATTCTGGTGTGCGACACCCTTAAGATAGGGGGTGGAATTATAGACTAATGACCACTTCTATTGCAGTGATGATCTAGGAAAATGCCATCTGGCCCCATTATATCTGGCATTGACATAAATCTAATAACCAGTGGATGACGCTTAGAATATGTGTAAACATGTTAAGCCTCACCACATCAACAGGTAGTCAAAACGAATTCAATAGGATTGCTTTCAATTTTCATACCACCCAATGTGTTCAAACATACTTACATAATCCCAGACTCTCGACCTACAGACCAACACACAATCTTTATATCACGTTTTTGAATTCTTAGATGCCATCCACATCCTCTTAATTCACTTTGATTCCTGTTCCCTTTTAAGCTACTTAACATGAGTTTATTCATTCCATACTACTTGTGTGACAAGATATCACTAGCATGATGAAATTACAGTGAACGACCATAATGAAATCAACACAAGTGGACATGAGAGACACATTTGATATTGACTAACCACTAGTGATCGGACCACTGAAACTATGTGTTTATACCAGTTGGAAATAGGACTCTAAAGTGAAGCTTTCACTGTTTTTCAAAGCAGTGTGTTTTATCATTTACATTAGATATTCTGATATCAGGGGGGAAGCATGGTGGCTCAGTGGTTAGCACTGTCACCTCACAGCAAGAAGGTTGCTGGTTCAAATCCAGGCTGTGCCAGTTGTAAGTAAGTAGTAAGTACTTTTTGGCTAAAACTAGCACACTTGAGGGACAACACAACCACCAGAGCTTTGCTGTTAGCAGAATTCATTCATTAATTTTCCTTCAGCTTATTCTCTATTTCTGTGTGGAGTTTGCATGTTCTCCTCCTTCGGGTGCTTCGGTTTCCTGCAGTCCGAAGACATGTGGTACAGGTGAACTGGATAAACTAAATTGGCCTTATGTGTGTATGTGAATGAGTGTGAATGGGTGTTTCCCAGTACTGGGTTGCCGCAAGAAGGGCATCTGCTGCGTAAAACATATGCTGGAATAGTTGGCAGTTCATTTAGCTGTGGTGACCTCTGAAATAGAGAATAAGCTGAAGGAAATTAATGAATGAATTCTGCTAACGGCAAAGCTCTGGTTGTTGTGTTGTCCCTCAAGTGTGCTAGTTTTAGCCAAAAAAGTACTTACTACTTACTTAGTACTTACCCACACATAGCTATTTGTCATATATAGCTAACAAATGATTTTGGAAAACTTCCAATAGTGTATGATCATTTCTTTTTTTAGCTGTTGATGCTTTAGTTGTATGGAAATGAACATAATTAACATTAATGTCTCATTTAGTTTTGAAGTGAATCGTCATCGTCTTTGTGTGTACTTGTGTGAAGGAGAGTAGCAATAACTTTATAATTCATATATTGAGGTTCATAACGGCTGGTTTCTGTCATCTGACAGAGTGAATAAGTCCTGAGAAAAACAGCCAGTCAACGGAAACTAAGGACATTCCTTTGGCCCGCTCATGTGAGCAGCTGTGGGCCTGTACACAGGATATGTAATTTGTAAGTCCCAGTTCCAAGTTTCTGGAAATCTCTGTACTACCCAGCTTCATCCAAAATGCACTAGAGAAATCTGCACTGGAATACTTGGTTTCATACAATAGGAAACAGAAGGAAAAGGTTACAAAAAAACAACCAAAAATGGTCACACACCTCTTGTAAAGACACTCAGCTTAGCTTAAAATCGAGAGACAGGTAACCAAGTAACAAGTAAAAAAAAAGAGTACAATAGACAAGAGTGTCATGATATCGATCCTGTAAAACACTTAATCTGTTTATGAATTTTAGATATTGAATCTTATCTTTCTTCACTTCCATTCTTCGCCCTTCTCTTATTGTTACAATTTAAATTTTGGAAGAAAATTGTTTCCAGATGGGTAACATTTAATTTTTTCCAAGAAGAAAAAAAAAAGAAAAAAAAAAGGAGTAGATATGTGAACATAACAGACACTTAATTTAGATTTGGATACTCCAGTTGTTGCTACATAGGACACATTAGAATGGCTCTCAAGGAATAAAAAAAAAAAAATCCATAAGAATGCTTTGAGGAATCACGGATGGATAAAAGAGGGAGCAATGGAGATAGATAGATTGGGCGCTGGGGGAGTGGGATGGAGGAGAGGAAGCAGAGAGTGAACAGAGCTGGGATATCTCAGGAAGAAACAAATTAGGAAAAACTGCCAAGCTTTAGGACCTGAACACTTACAGATTGTGGAAGAATTGTTCCCATGCCAGCAGTTTAAATTTCCATTTATACACATGCTGTCCATGAATGTATGAGGAAGATTGATTGATTTTGCTCAAGTAAAAAATGCATGTATGCATTGCAAGCATCTGGAATGTTTACTGGTGCATAATTAAAAAAAAGGAGTATGCGTGCTGTTTGCAGTAAGGTGTATGCTCTTGTTTGAACACAGCTCTGGTCTTAGCCAGACAGAACACTGAGCAGGTGCCAAGTGCTGTGAGTCATTATATCATTGTATTAGTCAGACTGTGAGAAAAGAACTGTAGGGGTCTCATGAAAAATACCACACATGCACAAAAAAATATATTTTTTACTTCCATTAACCAATAACAGATGATAAAACATTAAAATAGTGCTTCTCTGCTAGTGTGTTTGCTACTGTAGGTGGTTCTCCCTGACATTTCTTGGTATCCCCTATCAGAGTATGCAGTAAATGTACCTTTGTTTAGTCTGTTTTAGGTAACAATAAAAAATCCATTCACTTTAAAAGGCACAATATGTGTTTTATATATATATATATTAAAACATCCAAAATCTACAACAACAACATTATATATTGTGCTGGCTTATGAAATTATCCCAAATGTTTTGAAGAATGTTAAAATCCAAAGAAGCATTGAACGTTATCTATTGGCCCGTTAAACTTTATTCATTAAAACTTGATCTGTTGACCATGTCCTGTGCCATTATGCTAATGACATCATACACAATCCATTACTGGTTTGATTTTACATAAATGATTTTATGACCTAAAATCAAAACCTCGATTAATTGAACACTTTACCTTGGTTGCGATTATCGAACAATTACTTTATATTCAGTGTAAATATTTATTTGCTTATTTTTTCCTACCCATCACAGTTCATTATGTTATCAATTGCACTGTAAATATACTAAACAATTAAAGTCTTTTCATTCTGCTTTGCTGACCCCCTTTTAAATATGTGTGTTGGAAGTAAATTGATGCTTGGCACAATATAGGCGAAATATTGCTCTCTCTCTCTCTCTCTCTCTCTCTCTTTAACATGCTTAAATACGTGTGCTACATGACAATATAAAAGCTTTTTAAGTCCGTGTGTATGAGATTTAAGATTCGCGACGCTGCTAAAGTCTGTTCTGAAATGAAAGCGTCAGACTTGACGTCACTCACTATGGTTTTTATTGACACGCGACTCGCATTGACAGGTGAAAATCTGATTTATCTGCTTACACTGCAGACACGAGGGCATGGATCTGATTCATATTGGATACATTTCCACACATGAGCAAGGCCTGAATCGGAATCCATGTGATTTTTTTCCGGCTTACACGTACACGGGCCATATCCAATCTGTGACACATGGGATAAAAAAAATAATAATCGGAATTGAGTCACTTGAACCATGCAGTGTAAATGCAGCCTAATGCCAAGTTCATGATTTTCAAAGTAGTCATGTCACAGATGTTTTCACACTGCATGACTATCTGGGCTAGCAATTTGTTGCTGCTTTGTTTACACTGCAAGATGGATCGACGACAAGGAGTTTTACACTGTACGACTTAAAAATAGGAAGAATCGCTGACAACTTTGTCCAAACTACGTCTCACAACCAAAAACGCGAAGTATTCGACCAAAAACGCGAAGTATATCTTTTGATATTAACCACATGACAGGAAATAAGGCTTAAATGGTGTAGAAAATATACATGTTTGCTCACCTGGGTTTAAAGGGAATTAGTAATTTCTGCTCAACCTTAATTTTTTTTTATCCGATTGTGGCTTTCCTCAGATGACACGGCAAACAGACACGGGTGCTCCTGCCAAATTTCTGCTTGTTTTTTCTCTATTTAAAAGGTCCAAATAAACTGAAAATAAGCACTTTTAACTTCTCCCCCAACCTCCCGCTGGCCTGCAGGCCTGCAGGTAACCACACTATTGGATGCTGCTCTCTCATTGTCTGTAGGTGATTGTCGATGTTATTTTCTGTCAAAACTCATTTAACACTGCATGATTTGAATCGCCAACAGCAACAGATATTTAGCACGCCAAATATCTCACGGGCATCGCCGACTTATTGGCGATTCTTTCAGATCACGTCTTTGATAGTTCACACTGTGTGATTGTCACTCGCGTGCACGAGCACCAATTTGTCTGTGATTTCAGGCATTTGTTTTTGGATTTCTCAAAACCTGTCGACAAGTCAAAATTGGGGTTAAAATCATGCAGTCTGAACTCAGCATTAGTCAACCATAAGGGTGATCAGATGTCCCAATTTTCCCAGGACAGTTCCTTTTTTCAGCACTACTGTGAAAACCATCCAGTCAAAGGAAGGTCAACCAAGCTTGTCTTAGAACAAAAAATGAAATTCAAACAGTCTTCTTCACTGATTAACTTGTAGTAACAGAAGCTGGGACCGATGGAATCATACTGAATGGACTCATAACTGAAGCAATGTCTTGGCCGCACAGTGGCTACATCTGGGCTCAAAAAACTGGCGCGCATCCACACAATCCTTCCATCACACAATATAAACAAGAGAGTGCGAGAACAAATAAAATATCCTACACAAGCAGTTATTAAAATATCCATCGTTGCTGAGTATTTATCTCAAGTAAATAGACTCAGTTTTGCTTTACAGTAACTCTAACTGAACCAGTTAGAAAGCTAACTTTTTTATGAATGTTTACTTTGCCCCTTTTATGAAATGACAGCAATAATATGAAGCAATGAAATATTGGTGCTGGCTTTCATCTGACAATACATCCAAATGCAACATCAAAATGCAAGCAGCAAGATGCAAAATAAATAAATTAATAACAAAATATGGATGCTAGAAAAAACTAACGTTTTTTGGTTTTTGGTTTTGGTTTTTGGTAATCTCTATAAAATGAACATGAGGTACAATCTGTCCTGTCAAATGCACATCACATGACAGCAATTAAGTAGCTGTAACTTCTAGAGGAGATTCACTATCAAGACTAAGTTGTGAGACAAAGCATTATCCAGAGGATGATAATGTGTAGAACGGCCAAAAATGAAGGTTGGTGTCGTGATCTCGTTTTTTTCAAGTGCACATGCGCATTAGCTCGCAATTATGCCGATTATTAGCTGAAAATATGCCGATTTTTGTGATACAAACTTTTAGAAATGAAATTTATGAGACAGTTCTTTTTTAATTTTATTGGTGATTCCAAATATGTAATGTAACCGTAAGCTTGGCAAACAATTTAAAAGAATTTAATGTTTTCCCATTCAAACAGAATGCCAGAGCATACTGCCTGAGAGGCGAGTGAAATGACTTGCCTTAAAAGGGACTTTGGCTTTATTCTGTGTCATATTACCATGGAAATATTTTTGAAATACTTTAGCTCATAGATGAACATGATTTCTGCAGAATTCCTATTAGGACTGCACTATATATATTGTTTCACTATTGATATCGCAATGTGCGCTTGCGCAATAATCACATCATAAGATATGCAATGCTGTGTCTGATTTAAAGTTGAGCAGGAGCTGAATTGTATTTACTTATTGTATTTATATGGAATTTATACCATTTATAAAACAAAAAGTCTTGACCAAATATCTACATTTCAAAGTGAAAACAAAATTATATTACTTACCCCACTTCAACTAGTTTCAAGGAAAAAATGCCAAATTTTTTTTTTGAGTCACATCTAAAATTCTAAAGTTGAAAAAAAACCCTATATTTTTACTTGATCTAAGAATTTATAATATATAAAATGTTATATAAAATATATAAAAATTTATTTTATTTTGCATTGAGATTCAATTTCTGTACCTGAATGCTGATAGTCTCCCAGAAAACTCAAAACGAGCTATTTAAAGTAACTGTATTCATATTGCAATATTTAGTGCAGAAAAATTAAATATGGCAATATCAGATTTTTCCAATATCATGCATCTTTAATTCCTATAGGATGTAACGAAGACCACAATTCCCATGATTCCACACTCAGTCACAGCATCATTAAACCATGCCTTTGTTTGTTTGTCAAGTCAATATTCATAATTTTCTAAAAAAATACACTTTTTACTAACATACCAAAAAAATCAATGCATGGGTTTGTTTTTTTGGGTTGTTTTTCCAATGTGCCTGAGCTGAAATATTTTCATTGGTGTTTTAAACGTCTGGTTTAGATACGCTAAGCAGAAACAACTCTTGATGCGTCACATATGCGCTTTTCCACATGTGTTCCACTTTTGTGGTTTCACAATGCTGATTTAGAAGGCGGGACATTAATAAGATTAAGATTGTTAAGGGGAGACATGACGCTCATTTCTCTGAAGACAAGCAACACAAGGGAGAAAGAGACAAAGAAATCATGAATGAAGAGTAGAGCAGCAAGAAGGCTATAAAAGGATATGAGAGAAAACAGCACTGGGCATTCAGGGTATTCAGCATTGTGAAGTCTCCACATGCCTTTGTCTAAACTCTGTGGGTACAAAGAATGACTAGACCTCTTCAGGTCAATTATACAGTGGATTAAAGATGAGGAGTTTGTGACAAATATGAAATCTGGGTTTGGTTGTGTAACTTTGTTGAGTCTACGATTTTCACATTACTGTGTTTTTGACACTGTGGTAATGAGAAACATGCTGACATTTGTTCAAATAGCTTACCTAATAAAGGGATGTCTGTGTCTATGACATATTGAAAAACTGTTTAATTATTTGGGACATTCATTCATTTATTCATTTTCCTTCGGCTTAGTCCCTTTATTCACCAGTAGTAGCCACAGCAGAATAAACTGCCAACTTATTCAGCATATGTTTTACACAGCTGCAACCCAGTACTGGGAAACATCCATACACACATATACAATTTATTTTATTAAATTCATCTATAGCGCATGTGTTTGGACTCGGGAAGAAACCCACGCCAACATGGGGAGACATTCAAACTCCACACAGAAACGCCAACTGACCCAGTTGGGACTCGAACCTGCAACCTCTCTGGCTGTGAGGCGACAGTGCTAACCACTGAGCCATTACGTCACCTTATTTGGGACAGTTCTAACAAAAATAAGATTTTAGATTTTGTTAACCCCTCACTCAAATCTGAGCATGCTTTAAAGTATTTGTCCGTGCATGATCTTCATTTAGTACTGTACAGTATCATCATTTTGACACAGGCAGTCATTCATAAAAAGAACTATTTGCACAGTAGATGACAACCAACGTTGCAACCTGAAACCTTGGTCAGTTTGGGTCTATTAATAAAGAAATATGACACTAAAACCTTTGTGTTACCCACTAAAACTACTTATTCTTGTACTGAGTAGTGAATCACTAATTCACTGAACTATTTATTCAAATGATTCATTCAAATGGCTGATTCATTTAGAAATAAAGCAACGGACTGCCTACCAAACAGAATCAGGAAAGATTAATTTAGAAAGAAAAGCCTGCAGTGTTGCTCTGAGATGCACACAAGTTTTGCTATTAGTTTAAAATTTCCATTGGCTGAACAGAAAAGACTATATTGTATCTATTTATCTCACTCTTTTCAAAGTCTTGTATGTTGAACTGTTGTAGAAATTAATTAATTTCACGTTTGCTTGCTTTTGCTCTGATATTACTTACCTATATCATATCTAATAAATAAATCATATATACTTGTTAAAAAGTTAATAATTGAATTAAAATTGGCTTCATCACACAGTCAATGCCTTTGCATATTTAATACATGTTTATTTATTCATTTATTTATTTATTTTGAAAAGAGAGAGACATACTCTGTATATGTCAGCTTACAATTGAAACAACAATTAAGATATTATCATAGATAAATAATGTTACAAATACAGATAATTATTATAATTTTTTTAATTATTATTATCACATTTAATATAATATATTTTAGCTCTGATATATGTACAGTAAGAAATTCACAAAATATCTTAATAGCACATGATCTTTACTTAATATTTTTTGCCATTTTTATTTATTGACATAAAAGCAAAATCTATCATTTTGCCTTTGCCAAAAATATGCATGTGTCACATCAGTGGTTTTGTAATCCAGGGTCACAAATTAATAATTTCTATTAAGCAGTGCACTGCAATTATTTCTGAAAAATCATGTAGAACAAATTAATGGCTATGAAATAAATCAGCACCTATTAAGTTTTAAAATACAGTATATAAGTATATTATATAATATTATATTATATTATATTATATTATATTATATTATATTATATTATATTATATTATATTATATTATATTATATTATATTATATTATATTATATTATTGTGGAGAGGTAAGCATGATCGAACACCCAATGAGGGGGGAGAGCATGCTCGGAGCCCGGCAGCTAATCAGCAGGCCAATCAGAAATAATAAATAACACCTGTTTATTCTAGTGATTGGGCCGGAGAGACACCCTTCTTAAGGAGAAGGAGCAGCCGGGAGAGAGAGAGGAGAGAGCACCCACACAGACACCAGAGCTTGTGTGTGTGTACACTTTAAAAATAAAAAGCAAAGTACCTACCTTATATCGCCGACCCTGTCTTCTTCTTCCACACAACAACGAACTATATTATATTATATTATATTATATTATATTATATTATATTATATTATATTATATTATATTATATTATATTATATTATATTATATTATTCAACAATATACCTGTTTTTATTATTATTAAACACAGTCTCAGAACGCAAAGGATACTTTTAGAAGCATACAAAAATCTCACTAACGCCAAACATTTGATCAGTTGTGTATATTAACCCAGCCTTTTAGTTTTTATTGCACACATACTCTTTAAAGCTTTAGATCAGTTGTGTCTACCACATGTGCCTTGGGGCAACAATTACAAACAAATTACCAGTCAACATAAAAAAGGGGGAAAGGAGGGGTGACATACATGAAGAGGACAAACACTGTGAGGAATTCCAGTTCAAAAGAATGAAGTAAAAAAAAAAAGTCACAGAGAGCTACTGTAAGACTGAAGAACAAGAACAAGACAGACATTTAGCAGAGAAGCGAGTGTTAAAGAGGCCCGCATCTCCTTTTAAAGTGATCGACAGGACAGATAACATCTTGTCTGGCATATATAGAATAATCAGAGGGAAGAAAATGTGGCATAATTAACTGTGGTTATCTATGAAATATGACGTAAGAGTCTTTGTGATACACAACGTCTTTTAAAGCACATTCCTCTTGTATTTTTCACATTTTTTTGTTCATTCTATATGAACGGAAATAACCACAGATTAAGCTGTTAGAGTTTTAAGGTAAAAACACTCTTGCTGCATCCAAGTATGGCTATTTTCATAGTTTTAGTAGGGGAAAAACAGTATGTGAACCAAGCGCCTGATTATTATTATTGTTTGCTTTTTCTTGTTTACCAAGTTTAGTTATTGGGATTTTGCACATCAAATGTGCATCCATTATTTAGTTTAAAGTCTCATGAGGCCACAAGTGAG
This sequence comes from Danio tinwini, assembly GCA_903798205.1. Taxonomy (NCBI): domain Eukaryota; kingdom Metazoa; phylum Chordata; class Actinopteri; order Cypriniformes; family Danionidae; genus Danio; species Danio tinwini. The sequence continues at coordinate 2,321,996 of CAIGQZ010032939.1, forward strand.
CATGTGAAGGATAATGAAGCAATCTAGATCTCATTAGGCCGGCTAAAGTGTTGTATGCATTGTATGCAAATTGTATTCATACTACACATACTCATGCAGTATAGAACATACTACCCAATGGTCATGACACCATAATGTGTGACTTTATATGATTTGCATTCCTTAGTACACTTACTTAAATTTAAAATCCATTTTGCAGAATTTCCATTTAGCTAAATTGCAACTAGTATTTACAACCGTGTATTAATTTATAAAAAGATTATATTTGTGGTTTAACATATGTAAATAAAAAATTGCAGTTATTGATATATTATTTACGTGAATTTATTCATTCATGCATTCATTTTCCTTTGGCTTAGTCTCTATTTCACAGGTTACCACAGTGGAATGAACCGCAACTATGTCAGCATATGTTTTACGCAGTGCATGCCCTTCCGGCTGCAACCCAGTACTGGGAAACATCCATACACTCTTACATTCACACACATACACTACTGCCAATTTAGTTTATTCAGTTTACCTATAGTTCATGCCTTTGGACTGTGAGGAAAACCGGAGCACCCGGAGGAAACCCACGTGAACCCACATGGTATGTGCATACAGTATGTTTATTTATTGTCCAATTGTTAATTTTTCTGGTAATTGGAGCAGTTATGAGGGGTTTTTTTGTGCTAGTGAACACAAAGGGTCAGGAAGAGCAGTCGGCAACAGTTACTTTGCTCTCCTTCCAAGAAACGACATTGTTTTCACAAGTACAATATGTGACAAACTAGGATCAGTAAAATGCCACCTGGGACGAACCAGCATGTGATCTCATGAACAATTGCACTGCATTTACCTTAGAGTCAGACAAGGTAACCAGGGCAGTCATTGCTGCCCCTTCAGCATATTGATAGTGGCTGCCTGAGGTATGCATTATACACTATAAACTACCTGATAAGAGTCTTGTCGCCTATCCAAGTTTTATGAACAGCAAATAATAACTTGACTTCTACTTGATCATTTGATATCAGAAGTGACTTATATGAAAGGCAAAGGCCTCTGGGTTATGCTTAGTTTAACAAAATAAAATATAATTATGCCTTGATTTTTAAGTATTTAATTAGGACAGTAAGGTCTGACTTTGCTCAGACAAAAGTCTTGTCACTTAACAGAAATAATGTACAGTATAGAATATAAAGTCATGGTGCAGTGGAAATTTTTTTTAATATTGTGTATGACTCCCATGAGCTTGGAATACTGCATCCATACATCTCTGTAATGACTCAAATAACTTATTAATAAAGTCATCTAGAACGGCAAAGAAAGCGTTCTTGCAGGACTCCCAGAGTTCATCAAGATTCTTTGGATTGATCTTCAATGCCTCCTCCTTCATCTTATCCCAGACATGCTCAATAATGTTCATGTCTGGTGACAGGGCTAGCCAATCCTGGAGTACCTTGACTTTCTTTGGTTTCAGGGACTTTGATGTGGAGGCTGAAGTATGAAAAGGAGCGCTAATGTATATTGCTGAGGAAATTGCTCTCTCATTTGGTTTGTAATGTAATGGGCAGCACAAATGTCTTGATACCTCAGACTGTTGATGTTGCCATCCACTCTGCAGATCTCTCGCACGCTGAAGATCTGCAGAGCACGCTCTCCCCATACTGAATGTAACCCCAAACCACAATTTTTCCTTCACCAAACTTGACTTATTTCTCTGAGAATCTTGGGTCCATGTGGGTTCCAATAGGTCTTCTGCAGTATTTGTGATGATCGGGATGCAGTTTAAAAATTGCTTCATAAAAAAAAAAAAATTACCTTCTGCCACTTTTCAAAATGATAAAAGTCAAGTTATTATTTGTTGCTCTTACAACTGGGATCGACGGCAAGACTTCAGGTAGTGTATATATTGTAATTATAAGATTCCTATTTAAATAAAAGATCAATTAAAACATTTTTTACACTTGCCGTTGTCATGTTTGCTACTGTCTAACGCCACAAATTGCTAACCTGCCTATACAATGAGATGACAGAAAACAGCTTTACAGCCTCCGGCTTTTTAAAACATTACAAAAACAGTGATTCATTTAACATAACAAATGACTCAAATTGTTAAATTGTTTTGACTTTAATTTTCAACTGGCTTGATATATTCTAGAGGGGTTATTGACTATTTTGTTGCAAATGGAGAAAATGGATTTTGATTGAAGAGCCTACCTAATGGCAGAAATGTGTCTTTATTTTAGGGTGCTTCTACACCTGTGGATCGATTCTTTGGTTCTGAATCAGGGATTAAAATTGTTACAATGTTACACTTTGTTCTTGGTGCAGTTCGCTTTCACACAGCAAAGTTTCTAAGCGGACCAAAAGAGCTAAAACAAGTCACGTGCGAGTAAACTCTCATCACATTGGTCAGTTTCAGTGTTTATTTTTCCGCTTACAGTTCTGCTCAGCAGTCATATGTCCTCATTTTAATTTATGACGATAAGCAATAAGACATTACAAGCGAAAAGCTGCACTTTAATTTTGAATGGTGACACCCACAGACGTAATCACCATATATAAATCAGAGGTACGATTTTCTCATACATAGCAGTTGGCTTATGCATTATAGGCTTTACATTATAGAGAGAAATAACAGATAAACCAAGACTGCTGTTCAGTCAATTTTCCTAATGGATAAACAGCTCTTGTTAATAGTTAAGATGCTTTCATTTTTGTATTTGACATGAAATGCACATTTACCAGTAGGAATGATATCCCGCCCTACTTATAATTCTCTCTTCATATAGCCATATATACCTATTACATATCCATAATACACTGTGATATAGCCTAGTTTGTATCGTATTGCTTTGGAGTTGGAGTTGTATAAGTGCAATGTCTATTCCAACACTGTCTTTTATGTAATGAACATTACAACCAGTGGCATTCTCAGTATAGTTGGACTAAATGCCAATGCTATAAAAATCTACTTGCATGATATGCATTGAATAGGCTACTCAGTAAAAAGGGTTTTAGGCCATGTTCTTCATACCGACTGTACCAATACCTTTTGGTCATAAAAAAAGTGCCTTAAATGCCTTTTTGCTTTGTTCTCAGTAGCCTTTTAAAGCATATTTCACAGTACCGCAGTATTTACTGGAACTATAATACCACAGGCAAGTTCTGTAGAAACACTGAGTCACTGAGGCAGGAACATTTAGTTTGTGCTCACAGCATTACACTAAAACAAGGTTGTTTTCTCTCATGAGATGCTTAAGGGCACTGAATGAGGATAAATGCAGAGACAATCCACAAGCAAAAAGTAAAGATAATGGAGAATGTAGTGTAAATATTTAGCCTCAATGCAGGACTTATTTTTTCAGCAATGTAGGAAAACTCAGATCAGTTGTGTTTCAACACACTATAGTTTCTAGATAAGGTCAGTCATGTGGCAATCAACAAACATTCACAATTCTGATTAACAAGGCAATGAGAGTAAGCCGGAAACAATGAAGTGGTAGTGAAAATAATCTTAACATTCCTAGGACAGCTGGACTATTGAAAGTAATGCTGAAAGTAAATCACTGTCTTAATGTCTTTGTGTATGTTTGGTTACATAAATACTTTCCCTTTTGAAAAAATAGGTGTAGAAAGGCATACTTATCGTATACTTATTACATACAATTATTACAGAAAAAGATATATACTTAATATATAAAACATATATCATTTTTAAGTGTGAGTATAGTTTTTAAAATCATATTGAATGAACTCTATTCCAACACTGTTTAAATGAAAATGTGGTCAGACTTTATTTTAATGTACAATTCAAACTATTAACAAACCATTAACTACGACTTTTAGCTCAATAAAGATGTAGTAGATGGGTTCAGGTATTGGGTAGGATTAGGGATGTAAATTAGATCATACTTTATAAATGCTAATAAACTATTAATATAATAATAATAGGCAGGCAATAAGCCATAGAAAATGATGATACTTAAACTAAAGTGTTACAAGAAAATGTAATATAGTAGACATTTTAATGTGCAATTAGTTAAACTTTTTTTTACTCAGGTAAAGTATGATGGTAATCTTTTAAGTGCTTGTATTGTCTTAATATTAATGTTAACACTTAAGTGGCCTTTTTTTCGAGCAATACTATATTATACAAAAATGCATTCTTTATACATAAACGAACATAAAAGATGTAGTGTCTATTGAACAGAATTAAGCATGCTACTCATTGTTACCTTAGTTTATACACAAGATTTATGCACAAGTTTTAAGCCAAAGAGCTTTAGTTTAGTTTAATCTTAAGTTAAACAGCTTAAGTTTGATGTTGTTTTTGTCTGCACTGAAAATGAACATAAATCCAGTCAGAACTGATTTGATGTCAACAAAATATCTCTCATTGTGGTTGTGACAGAAACTGAGATTAAAGCCATTATAAGCATAACATGTGATATATATATATTTGTCAAATCTGGCTGCTTACAAGGATAGTTCACCAAAAGATGAAATTCTGTCATCATTACATCATTTTTATTTCACTTAAAACCTGTTTGACTCTCTTTCTTTTTTGAAAGCAAAAGAAAATTGTTTGAAGAAAGCTAGCTCTTTGTTGACTTCAATCACACATAGCGTTAAGACCCATGAAATCTCAGATATCACATGCATCTATATATATACAATATATGTAATAATATTGTAGTTTGTATATACATCTGTGGTTGTCACAGCAAAACTTTTCTAAACTGCTACTAGTGTTTAAAAGACAACTTTGTATTCTCTTTAAAGGTCTTGTGAAGTGTTTTGAAATTCACATTTTGTTTGAAGTAATCTCAACTGAAACATGAAAGACCAAGACCAAGATTATAATAGTTGGGGATTTCTCATTAGTTCTAGTTGTATTAGTTTTTAGAGGTAGATTGTCTAGTTTTTATATTTTGAAATTGCTTCGTTTTATTTGTTTTTATTAGTTTCAGTGGTAGTTTTTCTTTTTTCATTCATTCATTCATTTTCTTTTTGGCTTAGTCCCTTTATTAATCTGGGGCCGCCACAGCAGAATGAATCGCCAACTTATCCAGCATATGTTTAACGCAGCGGATGCCCTTCCAGCTGCAACCCATCACTAGGAAACATCCACACTTATACACACTACGGTCAATTTCAGCATACCCAATTCACCTGTAGAGCATGTCTTTGAACTGTGGGGGAAACCGGAGCACCCAAAGGAAACCCACGTGAACACGGGGAGAACATGCAAACTCCACACAGAAATGCCAACTGACCCAGCCGAGGCTCGAACCAGCTTGCTGTGAGGCAAACGTGCTACCCACTGCGCCACCACGCCGCATTTATTTTATTTTAATTCATTTTTTATTAAATTTGAATATTTGTTAGGTGCAAGATTCAAAATCATAAGAATAAATATTGTAAAATAAAAACTCAACCAAAGATAAATTTTTAAAACATGTATTCAGAGGACACATGACCACTATCATCTTCCAGTACCATCTAACCATCCTAAAATTCAAATACAACAGCCCACAAGCCTTAATTACAATATGTGTGCAAGGCTGCTTCTAAGGGTAGATACACAGTGGTGAAGGAAAGTTCAGATCTTCAGTTCTGTGTTAAAGCTTATAATATAGCAACACCAATTAAATAATTTCAAACAACTAAATTGTTAATTATAAGGTAAGTTCTAAATTAGAAATTTCTAAGTTAGATCCACTGTTGGACGTTGCCATATGGCAACATATCATAAAGTACCTTAATAAAAATAAAAATTTCCAGTGTTTTTTTTACAGGACTTCAAGTTAAGCCATTAAAAAAAAGAAAAAGAGTCAAATATATATTTTAATATATTTATCATAATGTGTGCAGTAGAGGGTTTTAATATTGTCACTGTGTTGGTGTAATGTCCAGTTGTTGTTTTTGTCGCAGGAGCAACAGTGAGAACTGAGTGAAGGAGGATTGCTTGGTCTGACCAATGGCATCAGGATTACAGACTCCGATGTACCGTAATGGTTATTTTAGTTAACAATTTTTTTTTTCAATTCTAGTTTTCGTTTTTTTCCCAATAACTATAACACTGGGTGGAACATAATGTAGCTCCTCCACTTAAAAAAAAAAAAAGCTAATAGCATTTTGTGCATCACTGCTCTGAGCTCAAGTACATCAAATTTAAAGCACTATGAAGGGGCATGCCAGATACTGGAGAGCATTTGACTGGTCACGATTTGGTGAGAAACTGAAGTATGAGAGGATGTGAATAAAACCGTTGATCCATTTAGGCGAAGTGACAAACTACAATCTTTTTATGTTTATATTGGTTTTATGTCTTCTACATGCAAATGCTGTCACTGTTTTGATGAGCACTAGCTTATAGACATCCTAAAAATGAACAATACTGATACTAGAATCTAAAAACACTTAATTTTAATGTGGGACATTTGGGACCTTTAAGAAACAATTTTAAAATCATTTTAAAGACATGAAAAAAATATTGTGAGCTAAAACTCATGTGTGGGTCTCTGAGGGTCACTCAGCTTTCTTCAAATTATCTTTTTTTTTTCAACAGAAGAAACAAACTCGAACAGGTTTAAAACCATAGAAGAGTGAGTAAATAGTGAGAAATGTTTCATTTTTGGGTGAACTGTCCATTTAATATAAAACACGTGCAATCCTTCTGACAATGTGTGTGCTAGTCTTTTCCAGCTTCACACAAAATACAAACTTCATACCAGCCTAAGGTCAGGAGGGTCACTATTTGACACAGGACGTGGGTGGAGCCACTATAGTTCTTTGGTGGGAACTGCTCCCTTAATGTAGGCCAACTTACAGCCAGCTACTTACACAGATGCATTTGAGTACATCTAAAGCATGTACATCCGCTGCGAAATCTACACTTAACAAATATGTCAAAGGCTCTTTGCGGCGTTTGCACAGGCTGAGAGCTCCTCAGAGCAGGTCTTCCCCTCAGAACAATTTTACATCCTGCCCTGATCCATCTAATCGGACACAATAGATTTTCCCCCAATTGTTTTGCTTTTTTTGACTGAGCAGATTATTTTGGCAGGCGATGTAGCAACGCTTTTCCTGTCCTTATCGCAGATAGACATCTTTTGTGTGGTGCTGGTCCGCCCATTGAAACCGGCGTGGAGAGCACACACTAACTTCACGTGCGCTCTTATCCTCATGCACGGCCTCAGGAATCACCCTCAGGCCGCATGCATTTTCTCTGTCCATATATGGATAAAGGAATTCGCAATAAAAGCATACAGTTCAATTGCATGCAGTGGGTAAATACATTTTTTTTACGCAGTTATTTTTAAAAAGCTGTTTGTGGCAGCTGGGTCAATTTGACACACTAACCTTTATTTTCTATACAAACATCGGTCAAACAGCAGGGACCAGTAATTGACTACAAGGGATGAGATGATATTGTAAAATCTTCCCACACATACAACAAAAAAAAAAAAAAATGTGGTTAAAGAAAACTATTTTTTTTTACTCACTGACAATGCAAACATTCTGCTTGCTCAATGTTTTCCATCTCTTTGCAAACCAGCAGTTTTTAAGCTTTTTTATCAGACCAAATAGGTCAAACACAGTGCTTAATGTTCAAGAGAACTCTAAAAAAACCCATAAAGGATACTTATAGGCATTTAATGCTTTAAATTAGCTCAAATTTTCTTTTAGGAGACAGGCCTGAGCACGGGTATATCATCTTGTATTGTATATATTGTACAACCACAAATCAGAAAAGTTGGTACAGTATGGAAAACGCAAATAAACAGAAAGTAGAGATTTCTAAATTTAATTTGACTTCTATATCATTGCAGACAATACAACAAACATTATTTAATGTATTTCTCATGATTTATTATTATTATTTTTTAAATAAACACATTCCAATTTTGGTTCTTGCAGCTAATTTTAAAAAAGTTGGAACAGTAAAGCATTTACCTTTTTGTAATGTTGCCTTTCCTTTTCACAGCACTTAAAATATGTTTAGGGACTGAAGGCATCAAGTGATGAAGTGTTTCAGGTGTAATTTTTTCTTCTCCTGTCTCCTTTACTTTTTTGGTCTAGAGCAAACTGCTTCCATTTCTTCCAAAACATACCTGAAATACTGATTCATCTGACCAAAGTACATGTTTCCACTGTGTGATGGTCCAACCCAGATGCCTCAGAGCCCGGATAAGTCGACGGTGCTTCTGGACACTGTTATCATAGGGCTTCCTTTTGGCACAGTACAGATTTTACTAGCATTTGTGGCTGTAACTACATTTTGTAGTACTTGACAAATAAGATGTATAAGATGTTTTCATGCCTGACTAGGAGATGTTTTTTTGTCAAATCAGATTTGTACACACTGAGTGAGAGGTTTTTAATTTGTCAGTGTTTATATGTGATAATGCCTGTTTGTTTTAAACTGACTTTTTAATTAATTGGATATTATTGTTTTAATTTTTACCAGTCCAGGGACTGCAGGGGGAAAATAGCAATCTTGCTACAACCTGGTGCAATACATCTTTCCTCTTTGAGGTTAATGTAATTTTTGTGCATAGTCCCTGTTAAATAAATAAATTCATTTATTCATTCAAATGTTTTCCAAAGTAGTCCTGAGTCCATGTGGTGATATTGCTAATAAATGAATGAGAATTCTTGATGAAGGAACACTAAGTGATCGTAGATCAGCTAAGGTTTGTGCACTAGATATTTAAGCACTGAAATCAATCCAGATTCCTTGAATCTTTTAATTATGTTATGCACTGTTGAAGGTGAAATATCCAAATGTCTTCATATCTTTCTTTGAAGAACATTGTTTACAAACAATTATAATCGATAATTTAGCATGAATTTGTTGACAAACTGGTGATCCTCTGCCCATCTTTGCTCCTAAAGGACTAGACCTTTCTTGGATGCTGCTTTTGTACCAAATCATAACTACAATCACCTGTTGACATCACCTCTTTCAAATTATATCATTATTTAACCAATTAACATAATTACTAGGTCTAAATTGCAGCTCTCCCAACTGTTTTTGGAATGTGTTGCAGGTCTGAATGACAGGAAAGGAAGGATGTATATTACCAATGAAATGTTGTTGGTCAGACAAAACATAAAATATGCTGTGTTTATATTGTCTGCAATGAAATACAGGTTGAAGTAAATTTGGAAATCACTACTTTGTTTTATTTTCGTCCCTTCTTGACTTTTGAAGCGTTTTTTTTAACTACTTTTTAAATTGAATGTTGATATAACAATAATTTACTCTTTATTGTCGAGATCAAATTATGGATGCAACTACGTCAACATTTACCTTAGCTAACTAGCAAACTCCAACTATCTAACATAGACAACTAAATAATGACAACCTTTATGCTGAGGTATATATTAGTTGCTGCCTGTGTTTTCATACAAGTTAATTCTAGAGCTGTGCAATTAATCAAAATTCCATTTCGACTTCGACCTCCAATGATTATGACAAAACATCAACATTGTGTCATACCCACCCCCTTCCAGCAATTCCACAGTCATTCTTCCACAAAGCTCAGTTTCACATGGCAATCAGTGAAATCGTGTAATGTGAATTTTGCAGCATGAGACGAGAATTTCTAGCTAAGAATCTTGGAATTTCGCCACATACATTGAAGGCATATACCAAGTTAAACATTTTTTGACAACTTAAGTATGATGATTTTGCACCTTTGTGTGTGTATACGATATATACAGCATAAACATATCGAAATATACGCTTGTATATCATCACATCTCCTGTGTTCACATCTGATAGCAGATATCTTTTTTGCTGTGTGAAACAGGCAATCAGTGCAGAGCTCATGGTTAATATTTATGACCCTTACAAATATTAAAAATAATAAAAGACTTATAAAATATTTTATTTTATGGGCAAATTTTATAATGGCCATGTAAAACCATTTCTGGAGAATTACTGCAATTACCTAAATCAAATGCTTTCTATGTGGAAGAACATTTTAACACATCAAATTAATTAATTCAATGGTAGCTTTACAGTTAATTTTGGCTAATTGCTTATTTGGTCTTGGATTGCAAAGATACTTACGGTGTGTTTCTGAGACATGTGTTACATTTAGGTTGAATTAATGTGTGTAATGGCAAACTTTTGTGCAAAGCTGTGTGGAGGATCAGGTACCATACAGTCTTTACTGCCCTACAATGACCATACGCTGTAGGGAGGATCATTGCATGTCTAAAAATATCACCTGAAATCACTACACTCCTTGTAACTGTTTAATGCACAGCCTCAGCCTATCCCTGTCACAAGTTTCTGATCAGGGAGGCACACAATCTGATAAAGTTTAAGACAAGGAGGTGTCTTCTTGTTTTCAGGGAAATCAGTTTAACTTTGGGGAAAAAAAATTGGCTTATGATATTAATACCTACAGTAGTTGTAGAGAGAGCTATTGGCACTCCACAAGCTCCTTCGCAAAGCACATGCTGTATTTATCAGAGTGGCTAACAAAAGCTCAAAGAGCCTTTTGATTAATAATAATATAAAAATGCTTTTATACTTTCTTCCAAATAGCTTGTCACTGCTCTGTTTCTATGGCTCTGTGCAGTTTTTAACATCTCATTTTTACTTTTCACTTTGATGTATCATTTCACGTTTTATTTTTTATTTTTTTATGGAAAACCATATCAGATGCATGCACTGAGTGTCAGAAATAAAATGAGTATTTCTGACACTCAGACTCATTAGAAATAACCCATAATTTTATTATTATTATATATTTTTTGTAAAACTTAAGTTTTTTAGGGTATGTTTTAATGCAAGTTTCAGGTGACAAATTCACTAGAGGGCGCTGTTTACATTTTTTGCGAATCTGAAATACATCACTAAGGTTGTGTTTGGTTATGTTTAGCTTAAGATACATGTCCTTCACTGCGATCACATGAACCTTGATTTTACATAGCTTTTAGTTTTTGTGGAACCGTGCTTAACATCACAAGGTAGAAAGAGTACTGAACAATCATACTTAAAGAGCCCCTATTATACATATAAAAGAGTCATATTTCGGTTTTATGGGTCTCCAACTACAGGCTGATATGCATGCAAGGTCAAAAAGCACTTTTATGGTCTTATAATATGCATTTATTTTTACCTAATTATCCCAGGGACTCCCATATGAATCGTTCAGTTCCCAAATCAATTCATTTGTTCCCAAACCCCTCCTTAGCGTGAAGCTAATATGCACTGACTGGACAGATGACAGCCTGTTGCCATTGGTCGACAGCGTTCAGCGTGAGACAGTAAAATGCCTAGCGTGGTTTATCAAGCCCCCGGGTCGCCAACATTGGTATAGGATCCGATAGCAGCGGATGCCCGAAACACGCTTCAAAGTAAACTTACTAACACTACAATAAACAGTACCCGGTTCTCAACAGTGTTATTCAGACACCTCACCCCCGAAAGCAGTGCAGTTAAACACCACAAAAGCATTTAAATCTGCAAACAAAGCAGCACGCGTCACCTTTTTAACGTGGCATTAGACATGATATGGGAATATAGAGTTAACCTGATACAGTGCAAGCAGTTACAAGTAACAACACAATTAAATACATACTTTACAAGCGAGAGAAAACAAGGCGGCAGTTATTTACTTATACTTATGAAATGTGTCATGGGCCAGGTCGGATTTCATTAATTATCTTACATTTTGGAGCTTTTCTCCCTTCTCAGCTGTAGATCATTTCTATTTGCAACCATGGCTGTGGCACCTTTTGCATGAAATGTTATGTTCTCAGGGCTTACCTGTACTCTGATTTGCCCAACGATCGCATCCCCAGCCCGGTGGTCTGACAAGCTATCTTTGCAGGCTCCCTCGCCTTTCCAGTGCTGTGCAGAAGCCCGAAGTCCAGCGTGCCTTTGTTTGACTTGTACCTAATAATTTGTCCTTATTTTGCTTGTGTTACATTAAATTCTGTGACCATCGTATTCTGTGACCCTAGTAGGCACTGTTCTCACTGTTTGGCTTGAACTCACTCCCACAGCATACATACTCTCATATGAATGCGCTGGAATGAACTGTTCAATACTAGTATATATAAAATCCTTTGTATTTCACACAGAAAACTGTAATGTTCTTTAAATGCAAACAGCTTAGTGCCCTTAAGTGCCCAATATGTGATGTCAATCACGTGACAGTATGTACTCTGTTTGCCTGTCTTAGGAGCAAGTTCAAGCCAAACAGTAAGAACAGTGGTCACAGAATACGATGGTCACATAATTTGGTGAAACAAAATTGAGGAAGAAACTAATCCATGAGCTGTGTACTGAAAGTTCCTTGTAAGCATGTAGATGCTGAAGCACTTCTTTCCCTCACACTTCCAATAGTATGCAGGTAAGCACAGCGTCCTCATGACTCATGACTTCAGGATCTGTTTGTCTTTTCTTAGTGGGCGGGGCCGCAGGTTTAAATTTTGTAGGTCTGCGTGCGCAGCCATTATGTTTCGTATTGACGTCACGCGGAAATGCCTAAAGACTTGTTATCAAGACAATTCATTTAAACCCCTATGAGCCGACTCTTTTTTTAGATGAATCAATAGTTTTAAAAACTGTCCACTTTCAGATTTAATCTTTAGCTGGATATTTCACTTCACTTAGAGCTGTGTTACACACTACATGGAAGGTCAATTTCAAAAACCCATAATAGGGGCTCTTTAAGTAAAAATAACATTACTTGCCAAAAGTTTTGTGCAAGTAGAGTAAAATAATTTGTTGTAAATATTACTTAAAATATAAAATATAAGTAAAAAGTAGCCCCTTTAAATAGGGTTGGGTATCGAAACCCAGTGCCATTCTGGCACATATACCTATGTAAGCGGTATGCACCAGACTGAATCAGCATATGCATTTCGGTGCCTAATTTCAATGCCACTGGCGCTGCAACAAGGACATAAAAAGCATCAATAGGTACATCAAAGGCACACATAGGTACACATTGTGTCACACCAACTCTAAATATTTCATTCTAAAAAACTGGGGCATAAGGACACCATCGGCGATGTTAGGCATTTGTTCTTGTTGCTTGGGAAACGCACGCACACAGGCAACATGCGCAGTACAGCACATCTGGTGAGTGACTCCCTTCAGATTCATTATCACGCATGATCATGTTCATCAAATTTGCTTAAACTATGTCTTAATCTGTCCCAGAGATGGGTTGCGGCAGGAAGAGCATCCACTGCGTAAAAAAACATGTGCTGGATAACTTGGCGGTTCATTCCGCTGTGGCAACCCCTGATTAATAAAGAGACTAAGCTGAAAAGAAAATGAATGAATGATAGAACGAAAGTCTTAATCTAAACTTAATCTAAAGTATTTTACAAGCAAGGATTCTGACACAGCAACGTAAAGCAGATGGAAACACGTCAAATATAATAAATCATTTTTAGGGCATATGGAATCAACTTAAAGGCAGAGGAAATTGTCTTTGACAGCTTGCAACATCATCTGGCACTTTCACTATGCTTATATGGACACCAATACAACAATATGATTTTAATATGATGCTAAAACTCTGATTAAGAGTCTACCATGTAAACAGGGATAAGGATTCACTTAAAGGACCACAGACACCCGTGTCACAAAATGCAGTTTTTTTTATTATTATTTCCATTCAGCGTGCAATATCAAAATCCTTTAAAACACTCTTCCACCAGTCCTTACTTGATATTCTCATCCAATACCTCAGTTTGTCATGGGGAACAATATGTTCCTAAATGTACGTGAAACTGACGATCTGCGGTTAAGGTCGAAAAAAAAAAAAAAAACGAAATTACTGAAAACGAGTAAACGTGGATAGCGTGGTGACGCAATGACGTTAATCAAATGATGTGCTATAACATGTAAAACGGGATCACAAAAGAAACATTCAAAAAGCAACTTATGTAAACACCTTAATCATATTATTGTCTTATTCAGATTAAGGCAAATAATTTGATTACTGATGTCCATGTAAACATAGTCACAAGCCCCAACCCTAGAAAAAAGATATTCCCTGATTTTGATGACAGCCTTTCCACAGGTTAGTAGTAAGCTAATGTAATGTTAATAGCATAATGCAAATCTTAAATTCATGCTTACGAACAAATGATCAAGAAATATATTAATGCAATTCAATTCAAATAGATAAAATATGAATTTATGTATACTTTAAACTTTAGTTATGTTATTCAATTAAAACTTTTAAAATATATATTTTTTGTCAAATGAAAATTTTTTTTAGAGTCATCCACCATAATTTTGTGGTTCAAAAGTATTGGTTCAAGCACCGTTTTGGCAGCAGTACTATTTTAAAAGTATCGATTTAGCACGGGTATAGAAAAAAACCCAAACGAGACCCAACAATACTTTTAAAGCACTTAAGTGTAGTGAATATTTAGTAGTACGTTGTGAAAGGCTGATGGGTTTGCATGCAATCTGTGCATGTGTGTGAAAACGTAACATTCTGTAGTGGACTAAAACTGTAAGCAAGAGAAAGTAAAAGTACTACTTAGTAAATTACAATTGCTGAGGAAAACTAATCAGTTACAGAAATTTGAGTGTAATTTGTTACTCTACACTACTGCAAGTACAATACTGTACAAATTGAACTACTGCGCAATCTGACCACATTATAAAGCGCAAGTTCATAAGGAGATAGACAGGTAAGGTAAACATTTGATTACAAATCGTAGACAGTATTAAGCTGTTTTGTATTTATTTTGTTTTGTGCTAAGAACTGTATAAGTATAATTCTTAATTTGTTGAGAATATATTTATGTATATATCATTAATGTGAAAAGGAACAAAATAATTCTGTAGCGTTCCGTTTACATAGAATTCTGCAGCTCAACATATGTTCAAGCATGTTTTTTTGCGGTTTCAAAAAAAACTAATGTTGGCTGAAGCACATATTTCCAATGAGCATGTGCTGCATTTCTGTCAGCACACAAACTTACAGTGGACCAGACTAAGTACACCAAGAGCAAACTGAAGTAGAATATCATGCAAATAACTTATGGGTTATATACATGTATTTTCAATATATTTAATCATAGGTTTGGATTGACTTGTTTCAGCCATGTCAGTGGAGTTATGGCATTATAAAATCACCTCATACAGTATGCATTAAAAAATAATAATGATATTAATAATAATAGTAATCAAGGTGCAAAAATGCATACCACAGC
Organism: Danio tinwini; assembly: GCA_903798205.1. Lineage (NCBI taxonomy): Eukaryota > Metazoa > Chordata > Actinopteri > Cypriniformes > Danionidae > Danio > Danio tinwini. Next base: position 2,337,197 of record CAIGQZ010032939.1, read on the forward strand.
TAGATCTCGAGCTGAAGGAGCTTTTACAGGCAGCTGGCAAACTATCAGGCTTTTTGAACTTGGTGAGAGGCAGCATGTGCATCAGGAAAGGAAAGATGCTCTCATGTTAAAACCATCCCCTGACTGTAAAAAGAGTTGGCACACTCATCATAACACACATGGACACTGCTGCCCAAGGGTAAAACACAACTCTTCCATCCAATATTAATCTGCCTAAACAACAATAATGAGTATGGGGATAATCAGGTGGATAGCTTACTGTAAGTATGATAAGAGCTACTCAAAATGACCATATATGTGTTCCAATAAACAAATAATATGTTTTTAAGATACTTTTCAGATTTTTTTTATTTATTCAAAATGGCATTACAAGATCAACAACTTTTCCTCTGGACCTTCCTTTCCAGGACCACTCCTAACATTTGACTCCATCCCTACAAGCTGTCATTCATCTGCCGCCTCCTTTACAAGCACTGCCCACATCTCAAAGTCCAATCAACAACCAATACACTATACTGAATACCCTCCATTTTTGTTCTTTCTTAATTGAACTTGAGCTCTTTTTGCTTATTGATTTTACCTGATCACAAATCATTGTTGTATTACAAAAGCAGGTTTGTTGTCTGAAATGTTTTGAGCCCATCAACTTTTGACAACTTCCAGAGGTGGACTGAAATGCATTTGACAGCCATTAAAGTTCGCCTTCTCTTTGCCAGCTTATCAAAACTCCCATTATTATGTGTAGTTGCAGTTATCCAAGCAGAAATGAAAGCTCCTGTTCTCTCCTGTTTCCTTTGACTCTTTGGATTTTAATTTGTGAACTGATTTCACAATATTACATTTCACATGATTATGAAAGGCAAATACATACACTTGCTCATTGATCATCCACTCAATGAAATCAGTAAAGTGGACAAAATATGAATACAAAAACAGAAAGTATTTCAAATACTATTAAATGCTGTATAAAGGAGTGAACATTTTTAAACACATTTTTAAATAACATTATTATTTCTAATAACTAATTTATTTTGTCTTTGCCATGATGACAGTACATAATATTTTACAAGCTATTTTGCAAGATACTAGTATTCAGTTTAAAGAGAAATTTAAAGGCTAAACTAGGTTAATTAGGTAGTAAGTTGGCATGCAATTGGACAACAGTGGTTTGTCTTGTAGTCTGGAAAAAATAGTGAGCAATTTCATGCAATTGTCAACCTTGCCATGAAAAAATTAAGTTTTCACCAAAATAGCAAAACCCTTTCTATGTTTTTTGTGTAGGCTTGTATTTCACAGAACCATAAAAAACACTCAGAAATGTCTCTGTCAATGTTTTCAAACAATTATATTTGATTTACCAAAGTTGCACGAGTGGCAATTTCACATCTGTCACATCCATAATGGAGAAACGTCACATCCATAACAAAGCTTTTTTTCTCATAAATACAGAAATGTCAAATAAAATAAAATCTATCATTTTTGTTTAATAGAGAGCCAACTCTTATCCTTTTTATTAGCATTATTTCTATTGGGTTGTGCAGTTTAATTCACTGAATTTCTACAAAGTATGTCGTCATTTAAATTATTAAATATGTTTAAAGTACAATCTGTTTAAAATATGTTTATTTTTCGGATCTTATAACTCTGTGGTCAGTAGTTTTGGAAAATATAAACAGATCTTTCAATATAATGTTAGCATGTACTTTCTATGTGAATTTATGTTTTGAGTTTTTACTGCAAATGTCACATCCGTAACGCTGGAATTATCAATACTGACCTCATAAATCATTTTTAAAAATTGTAAAATAAATAAGTGGTAAAAAATGTTCTTGCTCTGTAAAATATTTTTTGGGAAATATTAAAAAAAGCATTTAACAGGAGAGCTAAACATTGCCTTACATACACATATATATAAATAAACTAACTTACACTGACAGGCCATGATGACAATTTGCAATGTGACCTTTTGTATGGAAATACTAGAAACCTGAATCCAGTTAATGAACATTTCACCCCAAGGCACCATTATTCATCTTAATGTTTTCAAATGAGCATCGGTTAAAAGGAGCACCAATGACAAAAAATGTAAATAAGCAGATGTGTATTTTACACTGTATAATTAATATCTTACTTTTGCTTTCTCACAGATATTTATTTTATTATTATGTGTCAGTTTGTGAGTGTTAAACCATAGCCACTCACAAACTCTGAACACATTTTCTTCATTAACATCAAGCTATTCACTGTGGGATCCACAAGTTGGTTATTTTACCACTAACAAACCATAACTAATTGATGTGGGACTTTACCACTGTCAAACGGTCACATTTAAGCCTATAACTATAGGAGAGGATAAATGTGGCTTTAAAATAAAGCATGTTTTTTTAATTGGAGCAACATCCCCATGGAAAGATCTGTGCACTTGTGAATTTCACATGAGGAACTTGTAATACAAACAAGGACACTCCCACTCATCTAAAGGGGTTTGGTTAAAGTGTCTTGCACCATAAATGAGGCACAAATCACAATTTAATCTCTGCATTTAATCTTCCCCAATTTATACAGTGAAAAGAAATGCACACTTACTGCGTTGACCTCTGTCGTAAGGATAAGGACTACAAGACACAACAGAAAACACCTGCAATACAAGGAAAAATGTGCATTATTATGTGTGCACAATGGGTCTTCTGCAACAACGTAACAACAGGATTTACCTTAATGTGTTCCAGTGCTGCAGATGATTCTCACCCTCCATGCGAGCCTAAAAACAGATTAAATCTCTCCTTCAGCCCAAATGCCAGTGTCCTGTTACTGCATACTCAATGATCTGTAGGTTACAAATTGGCTGAAGTTAGTTCTCGCAGTTGAAAGCCATATGGGCAATATATTAAGCACTGACTGTATCTTTGTAGATATCAAGCTCCTTGCTGAAATATCCAGCTAGTTTTTTGGATGTGTTTTATACATGGCAACTAGATATTCCAACCTGCCATTAGCTTAAAATACCGTCATGACCCAAGAATAAACTTATTTTATTCTCGAACTGATTGCGTACATACGTACATCGATCAATATTAAAACCAGTTTACCAAGCAAACAAAAACAAGCTAACATGTTAACATGACACACTCTGCTAATGTGTCAAATGACTTCAAACAGACCATTTGGGTATTATTTGATCGCGTTTGATAACAATATCAGACATTTAAACGCGATATTTTGTGTTATTTCCTGCAGTGAATTGACGGTTTAAGTTTACCTCAAATCTCGCACACTCCAGTAGCACGCGCTCCGCGTCCACGCCTCAGGAAAGTTGGTAGTCTCACCTAAAATCCACCTTGCAAAAGCTTTTTAAAGAGGAAATACAGATCTCCGAGACTTAAACTTCTCCTAACAATGTTGAAATGCGAGTGATAGTTGTTCTAAACAGGGTTGTGTCGGTGCGTATTGATGGGTGGTCGTAGTTTGACAGGGGGTGTGGTGGGCTCTTCTACAAGACTTTACTTTCAACAACAGCCACATAACGTTTAGGGCAAAGATGCAGACAAACGTATAGTTCAAGCTCGGGAAGAAGGAAGGCAAGAATTGCTTGAAACGGAGAAGAATCCGTCATCAGCGTGTCCTTTCGGACATTATTCATTGGTGTGAAGATGTGGCTTCCATGTGTCACTGTTTTTCTCCTCGCAGTGTTCTTGAGCATAGACGAGAGTACAGCTAAGGTAAGTGCAACGGAAAAACTAAGTTATGACCAACTATATATTTGTTTTACTAATGTCGCAGTTTCAGACATAAAAGTTCCGTTATACGCTATTGAGGCTCAAGTCGCGCGCAAGTTATACGCACTTATCTGTGCGCGCGACTTGAGCCTCAAGAGCGGACTAAGTAACGGACTTTGCGCTCAAGTTACACTTTAGTTTATATGCGAGAATGTTAATAAAATTAAAGACTGGAATGCATCATAAGTGTATTGTTCGACAGAAATTCCCACTTAAAAGCTAATTACTTCTACGAAGCAAACCTATATCACGTCTTAAAGCTGTCTGCAACTAAAATGATGTGCTCTAAATGTATGCTTCATGCAATATCTATAACATAACTATATATATATATATATATATATATATGTGCGCTTGCGTTTTATTAGGTTTACGTTTTATTAGGTAAACTAATCTATAGTCTCGAATTTGACTGGATTGTGTGTTGATCTCACTTATAATGCTCAAATAAATCATGGTATATTGTGCATTTCTGCTGTGGCTTTTCTCTTGGTTTATATGGGCCACTCCTCTTTGGTCTCATCTGGGGGTTGTATTACTCCTTCACTTCCACCCCCACCCTCTAAGTTGAATTTCAAAGTACTTTATTTGCTTGACTGAAAAAAAAATAATGATAAAACTAATAACATTATAGGGACATGGGGTGGTGGTGGTGGTGGGGGGGATTAATAAAACAAATTATGAATGAATATTGGGGGGAAAATGTCATTGTGGTTGTGAAATGTTTAGCTTGGCAATACTGTGATGTATATTATATAGTTAATACTATTATATAATTTCTTCAAATTTATAACTCTAATTTCACAACTTATAACTCTATTTGGAACCAGTTTATCATTTTAGATTGATTGCGATTATTTTGTAATAGGGAATGATCTGCATAAAATATAATAAACAAATTACTAGAACAGGTGAATAAAATCGATCAAACATGCAAATGAAATAAACCATGATTGATGGTATTACTGTGAAATCTAACAGTATTGACGTATATAAATGCAATAATCATACGTAAAATAACACTGTATAGTCTTCATTGTTATACATGTTCCATGGGAATACAATATATCGGTGTTAAAGCTTCAAACTTTATCATTTAAATTCACTTGAAATCTTGCACAGTCTCAAAAGCACTTCCATATGAAAATCTTTTAGGGATAAATTTTGCGATGACCCCACAAATTACATGTCAAAATTTGGGCACATTTGCATATTGTGGTTTTGATGCTAAAACTATATATTGTGGAGCCTTAATATGAATAATTATAGTATGTATGTAATCTGAACTGGCATTCGTCATGCTATTACTGTCATGTCACCTATGGCATCAGTTCCATTGCTTCACTTCTATTCACAAATCCTCTCCTAGTAAATTAATCCATCGTTTGAGCACTTAGTTAGTCATCCAGGTACTTTTCACCTACTGTTTTATAAATACTAATTTAAACATTTTATTTTAGCTTGCATAATGTTTTTTACAGGGCATGCCTGCTTTTGTAAGCCAGGTCTACTTTTTCCTGTGGCTAAAACAGCAGATAACCTTGGCTTCTCATTCAGCGTGTTGTACGCTTGCGTGCACATTGCTATGGTTAACAAAACTTGTGTAAACGTATCCGTAACCATCTGGACTTTGTTTTTCATTTGTTTAAATAAAGAAACCAGTATAACTGAATGGGTCTCACTACATTATTCTCTCAAAACTAAGAATAAAATGGATGTTTTTTCCTGCACATAGTTGCATGAATTCATAGATCGTAGTAGTTTGAGAGCATTTTATGGTCGTGTATTTTTATTGGGTGGAGATGCTGAGGGTGGGGTTTCAGTGAGGAGCACGTGTAGAACAAGGATTTGGGAAGTGACAGGTGTTTGGGTGATCTAAAACCTAACGGAGTGATTTATTGTGACTGATGAATTTACAAAAGTGTTACATTTGGCAGTTTGGTGGAATTTGTGAATGCATGCAGGCTTATCAACTGAATAAATGAACTCCTCTCAATGCTGCAGATATCTGTAGGAGTATATCTGCCTTAAGAGTATTGACTAATTTCTGTTTTCAAAGTACAGTAAAGCTAACAAATGCCCCAGAATATCGGAAAAATCATTTTGATGATGAATTATGAAACTGCGAGCAATCAATTTTTTTTTTTTTTTTTTAGAAATCTCTTTCTATTTTTTTACATCTTTTTTCTAAATATCTGACAGGAAAAGAGATTATGATATTTTTTTTACATGATTTACAGAAGGCACACACTAACATTTCATTTAGTGTAATAATTAGTGTGTGTATATTTATTTGTTAAACAAAATTCTAATTAATGTCATTTTATGTCACAACAAGAAGGTCGCTGGTTCGAGCCTTGGCTGGGTCAGTTGACATTTCTGTGTGGAGTTTGCATGTTCTCCTGTGTTCGTGAGGGTTTCCTCTGGGTGCTCTGGTTTCCCCCACAGTTCACATGCGGTATAGGTGAATTAAATAAGCTAAATTGGCCATAGTGTTTGTGTGTGAATAAGAGTGTATGGGTGTTTACCACTGATGGGTTGCGGCTGGATAGGCATCCGCTGCATAAAACATATGCTGGATAAGTTGGTGGTTCATTCCGATGTGTGACCACTGATTAATAAAGGGACTAAGGCGAAAATTAATGAATGATCACTGATCTACGTATATGTTAGATGGATAGATGAATGAATGGATGGATGAATGGATGGATGAATGGATAGATTTATGTTAGCTTACTTTATTTATACACAAAGGTAGATTTGGTTTGCAGTCAAGAGTCCTCATTTCATAGCAGTGCCACCCAAAAAAACTCACATAGTGACAACAAGAAATGGACATAAAGACATAAAACATAAACATACAAAACATGCTCTTTCAATAAAATTTATAAAAAAAAACACAAAAACAAT
>CAIGQZ010032939.1:2344282-2357933 GCA_903798205.1 Danio tinwini
GATGGATGGATGGATGGATGGATGGATGGATGGATGGATGGATGGATGGATGGATGGATAGATGGATGGATGGATGGATGGATGGATGGATGGATGGATGGATGGATGGATGGATGGATGGATGCATGGATGGATGGATGGATGGATGGATGGATATTAAAAGAAAAAAAATATTTTACTTTTTTGACATTTTAACTTTTGACAAGGATACATTTACTCAGCAAGCATTTTTTGTTTTTAAAAGATGTCTAATAGACAAATCAACATAGTCGTCTTGGCTAAAACAAGGCTAAATTTAGGCTGTCAGTGAAAATCTAATAGACATCTAAGAATAGGCCAAAACTAGACTAGTCATCAAATAAACAGAAATGAATGACTAGCCTAGTTTTGGCCTATTCTTAGATGTCGATTAGATTTTCTCTGACAGCCCAAGTTTAGCCATGTTTTAAACAAGCTGTCTACGTTTAGATGTCTATTAGATGTCTATTAAACACAAAATCATTTAGTTGTATTTATCATTGATAGTATTATTACATTATTGGTAAAATTGCTTTTTACTATTCATGAAAGTGCAGTGGATGTCTCATGTTTGACCTCCACATGAATTTTCTCTGAAAGTGTGTGAATCCGTAATCTTTTGTCACTTTCCAGTGAAACAGCCATTATTTGCCACTCACAGCTGCCTCTCTGTCACCTCAGTGCTGTTGTGTGTAATTAATGCCATTTGCGAGTGGTATAAAAGTCAGGTTTGTTAATGTTATAACAACTATAATAACAAGAACCCGTGAACAACAAGTTTTACTCTGTATTGTCTGTGAAAAACACCAAAAGGTGTAGCCATTTGTTGTTGTTGCCTTGCTTTAGAGGAATGTTAATAGAAAAAAAATCTGGGAATTCTATTGAATCAATCTTTTATAAAAAAAAATCTCTATTTAAAAGTGAACTAGACAACTAGAAATGTGACGGTGATTCCAAGCTCAATCAGTTTACATAGATTGTTCTGTAAAATGAATGGAAAAGAACTAGATTAGATTAGATTAGATTCAACTTTATTGTCATCACACATGTACAAGGAAACGAAATGCAGTTTAGGTCTAACCAGGAGTGCAATAGCAGCAAGTGCAGGATACAGGTATAAGTTATAAAGTGCAGTTATAGAAAAACTATGGTGATATTTACAAATGGATGTACTATCAACATTATATACAGGTTGTATATAACTAGTGTGTATACAACTAGTGTGTACTGCAGAATCCACCCCAAATCCTTGCGACATTGGTGGCATGTGAGTGTGGTTCACCATAAATCATGTGTTTGTTTTTCCTCTTGGCAGTCTAAATATTTGGTAAAACTAAATGTTCATGAGGACTAAAGATGTGCTTTCAGAACATTCACTCTTTGAGCAGTTTTACCAGGCTGATTCTTGCAAATACAAGTGAAGAATATGATTTTGATTATACATTGCCTGTCCTAAAAAAGTGACAACCTGGATTTAACTAAACATACGGGTCAGTGTTCTTAATTAATGCAAAAACACTTCAAGGATAGTTATAATTCAGCTGATAATTTTTTTTACCTAACTTATGCAAAGACTAACTTTTAATTTCCTAATTATTATTAGATACTTGCATCAGATAATGATATTTTCAAAGACGATTGCTAAAACAACTTAAATTGGGTTAAGAACAGTCCAATGTATTATTAAAAGCTGGAAGTATAACGGGGAGCCATCATCTTTAAGGAAAAAATGTGGTCAATAAAAATCTGTGTTGTTCATAATTCTTCGATCATATAAACGTCTGGTGAAAAAAAAAAAAAAAAAAAACATCAGTATACCTCAGGCTATGTTTAATTGTGGAAATAAGAGCCTTTCCTCATGCAAAATGTGAACGTAACTCTGGGAATTGGAACTGAACACCTGTGTAGCCTTTAAAAAACACTTATCAGTAAAGCTAATTGGGAAAAGACAAACTTCTGTTTGTTAGGGAGTGTAAAAATTGGACTCTGGAGCAATGGAAGAAGGTCATGTGGTCTGACAAATCCAGATTTACCTTGTTTCAAAGTAATAGATGCACCAGGGTAAAAAGAGAGGCAGATGAAGTGATGCACCCATCATGCCTAGAGCCTGCCAAACAAACCTGTGATCTGGAGATGCTGCAGGTCAGGTCGGTCAGGTCTACGTTGGTTCAGCAACGTTATGTGTCCATATAATGATTTATTCATCTTTATATTTTTTTCTTCCCAATGTTTTACGGGCATATTCCAAGATGACAATGCCAGGATTCATCAGTCTTAGATTGTGAAAGAGTGGTTAGGAAATTATGAGACATAATCTTTACACATAGACTGGCCACCAGAGAGTCCAGACCTTAACCCTATTGAGAATATTTGGGATGTGCTGGAAAAGCACTGACTTTGCGCAGTGATTTGACTCTTCCATCATCAATACAAGATCTTGGCTTAAAATTATTGCAACTCTAGATGGGAATAAATTTAATTTGAAGAAGCTGATTGAAACAATGCCACAATGAATGCATGCTGTAATCAAAGCTAAAGGCAGTGCAATGAAATATTAGTGTGACTTTTCTTTTTGGACAGGCAGTGTATTATATATGCGTGTTTCAGCAGAATAGACATAGGCTTCATTACTTGTTAATTTGTTAAAAAACTCTTTATTCATACATTAATGGAAGACTGGTGAGTCTCAGTTGAATAGCACAGTATGTTTTTAGAAGCTTGTTTATCAGTTGTGATTCTCATGGTCTCACATGTCTCCAGTTCATATCAGATTAGTGGGACTGCCCCAAGCACTCTTCCTGTAGTTAACTCATTTCATTAAAGTAAGCACAGATTAGATTCCCCCTCTTGAGTGCAGTGCAGAAAACAGGCAAAGTAAATGAAGGTGAACTCTGTAAACTTAACCGATAAGTGCAAACCACAAAACCACAGAGCGTTAAAGACACACCTTGAAAAAATAATTGGAGGAACAGTTTGCACCTACTCACATCGTCTTGATTAGTAAGACTGCCATCCTGGGGTGCGTTTCCCAAAACCATCATTAGCCAACTAAGGTCGCAAGTTCTGTCGTTACAAACATAGTTCGTTGATTTGCTGTTTCCCAAATCCATCGTTCCGAAGTTGTGGTTAGAAACATAGTTCCCGGCTTTGTTCTATTCCAACTTATCCCCCCTATGCCCTATTCATTTAGAACATTCTAACATTCAAAGTTGGAATTATTAAAAAAAAAAAAAACAAAACATTAAGGTAATCTCCTTAGGTGCTTTCAAAGTATTTTTACAGTTCAGTTTCAGCGATCTTCATGTTTACAATTGTGCTCCCTTCGCAGTGCACTTTGAAAACATTGATGTCATTTTGAACACTGCCTCATGGCAAAAGCTATAGGTGAGCTATTATTTAAAAGTGGAATTTATGTTACGTCTCCAAAGCTTGTGAAAATAAAAAAACATAGCATACATTAATTCTTTTATTTTATAGTGGGTTATTTATTAAGTACACTGTTAAAAGAATTCCGTAAAATTTACGAAAAAATATTGGCAGCTGTGGTTGCCAGAATTTTTCTGTAAAAAATACGAAAGTTTATAGATCTGTTCAAATTTATGGAAAATAACCGTATTTCTTGAACTGATACAATGTTCAGTTCACAAAAACATAGCTTAGTGCATAAAAACGCAAAGTCATTTAATGCACTAAGGTGTTCATGTGTGTTTACAATTAGCAAACAGATTTTCACTGCATTAATAACTACACAGTTACATTTAAACAAAAAAAGAGGCAGCATAACATTAAATAATTATAGTTCATCTTGGACTTGTACTCAGATGCTACTATCCTCCACAATGGTGACACAAAAACCGTTTTACAGTATTTTGCAGTTTTTTTCTTGAGTTTACGGTAAAATACCTGCAGCTGTGGTTGCCAGTAATCTACTGTTTTTAACATTTTACGGTCGTAAATTCATTTTACAGAATATTTCCGTTAAAAATACATTCCACAGTCAATATTTTTTATCAAACACATTTAACCCCTTAAATCCCAGAGCAAAATCCTCACTAGTGTCCTCACTACAGAGGGTTGAACACTCAGACAGTGATGAAGTTAATGAGATAATTAAGTGTCTAATTAAAGGAGGATTGAGAATTATTGATGAACAACTGTTAACAAGCAGAATCACTGAAAGAAAGAAAAACACAACTTACAGCCAAAACCAAAGATAAAATCAACTGAAAATAAAACTGTAGATAAAATAATAATTAATAAAAATAAAACTAATTATGCAATAAAAATGTAATTTCTCAAGACCTCAGCAGAGATCATTAAACAACTCCACAAACATCAGGAGCTTCACTTATTATTGACCTTTGACTTTATTTGACTCTTGTTCTTTCCTTCAGTGATTGTATTTGTTAACAGCAGGTGTTCATCAGTGTCTGAATTCACTCATTTGTGGTTATTCACTTTGTCTAGTGCGCTAAACTGATTGACTAATTTAGAGACTAGTGAATGAGGGTGTGTGGTGAAATTTCAGACACTCTGATTAGTTTCTCGAAAACAAAGGTTAGATCTGTTACAGTTATTTTCCGTATTTTGTACAGAAATGAGCCGTTAATCATTTAACAGGTTTTCACTGTAGATTATACAGACTTTTACTGTTAAAATCACAGACATTTTTTACAGTGTATCTGTACTGTATATGACATGGGCCTGTTGGTTAGAACTTTCTGCTGTGGTTTGCATGTGTCAAATTGTAAAAGTAGACTTAATTTTTTTTAAAATAAATAAACAAAATCCTATTTAATAATCTTCATCATCATCATTAATGTTATTAATAATATTATTAAAGTAAATATATTTATAATAAATAGCCTCATTATTTTTTTTATTTCTATATGATATTAGAAAAGTGCTAGCTTTTGTAAGTGATTTTATGTTTCAGAATAGAATATGTAATGTTCAAATTCTTAATAATATTAGTAAAGCAAACAGAGGCCCTATATGTTCCATTTACATATATTTAAATTAATATAGAAAATGAGTGCATGTTTTTACCAAAACTAATATTGGATTTTAATTTAAACGCGTTGTTTTGTAAAACAATATAATTTGCATAAAGAAATGATGGGGTTGTTCTCTAAAGAAGTTACTCCACCCCGTTTAGAGCATCATTATGGGCGTTTTACGCTATAACTAACGTGGTTCAAGCGATGGATCTGCGACAGGGAAACTACGGGTTTTGGGAAACACTTGTCATTACATTGTTCTTTTCCCAAAAGATGCATCGTACCATGACAGTTCAGCCGCGAGCTACGTCGTTGTTTGGAAAACACACCCCAGTTCAGTATTTCTGAAAAGTAACCCTTGTGTTTGTGTTGAAACCCTGAAAAACCTTTGATTTGCATGGTCAAAAACATCTGGATTTAAAAAAAATGCTTGTAAATTGTTTGTACTGCTATATTATCACCAAATACTACATTCATTTTTGGCATCTTCCAATTCTTCCAATTAAAAATGGTTTTAGATTTCTATTTGTAACTGATTATAGGCATCACTTATTTGATTTGATTGTAATTTTGTCAGTTTTAATTGACATCAAGGTGGTTTACATATATTGTAGGCAGAGCTTGACATTAACACCTGCCAAATGTGGGTAGATTTCAGCTGCGGTGGGTTAGACAATCACTCCCCCTAGCCACTTTGCCTGGTTGAAGATAATTTTGAAATTGTAGTATTCTTAAAAAACAGTGTTTAACAATAAGAATGGCCCAATGAGAGGTCAGCGTGAGAGATGACAATAATAACTGTGTTCACGTGAGCAAAAGAAAGCAGGTGAATACTGAATGAAAGGACGATCAAGCGACAATCCTGATGCACTGACGCCTGGTTTATATACTCGACGCATCTGCTAGTTTGCTTGTGTGCACTCTGTGAATGTGACGTCATCGCAGAGTTTGCGGAGGTTCACTTTGGGTGCGCGCGACATGATTTCAGCTGGCGGAGCGCTTTTTTTTTTTAGACTCGACCAAACAGTTCACATGGCGCCGCACTTGATTTGAGTTGAATATGAACCACTTTGAAGAGGTTTTCTCTGAAACAGTAAGACTGTACAGACATCTTTATGATCCGTGATCATAGGGATAACCAGATGACCAATAATTCTCCAAAACAGGCCATGGTAAAAGTGGAGACCCGGGTACACAATTGCAGAAATATGTTTTTCCACCAGTCATAGGTTTTATACTGATGTATACAGTATATTACAATTTTTAATTTAAAACAATTTAATAGTTACAAAACTAAAATTAAGGAACAAATCATTTCTTTGATAACTGGAAATGAATATTTGAACCTATCAGATTTCAGTATACCGATGGCCTATTTTATATGTTAGTATAGGACAGAAACTAGCCAGACAGTAATGTGTGAATTGCAGAGTGGGCTAAATCTAAAAACACATCTGTATTTTTTAGTAAGTGTGCTTGTTTGCTTTTATTCTTGCCATAATAAAAATATATTTGTAGAGCAACTCATGTTCTGTTGTTAATAATATTTTAATAAACTTTAATATGTAGAACTGTCTGAGATATGAACAAAAGCATGTGATGCATCAAAGTTTGATAAAAAAAATCTTGAATGATTATAAAAATCTTTATAATCATTAAAATAATTAATAAAAAATAATAAAAATAATTAGTTTAAAAATAATGAATGATATTACTGATATGACGTAGTTCCTGAAACTTTCTACTCTGTTCATCCATCTGACTTTATGGTCAGTTTCTTGTGAACGCCTCCTGTCATTCTAATAAATATCACAACGACGAACGCGCCAAGTACAAAAAGCCTCGTACATTCTGCGAGCTCAGGTACATTCTGTTTCCACTGATCATTCTTGAGATGTTTCAGCAGCTTAATTGGAGTTCACCTGTATGTACCATTCAGTTGATTGGACATGATTTGAAAAGGCATACACCTGTCTTTATAAGGTCCCAGGGTTGACAGAGCATGTCAAAGCACAAACCAAGCATGAAGACAAAGGAATTGTCTGTAGACCTCCGAGACAGGAAGGCTGGTGACGGTTATAGAAAAAATTCTGCTGCTCTGAAAATTTTTATGAGCTCAGTGGCCTCCATCATCCATAAGTGGAACCACCAGGACTCTTCCTAGAGTTCTTTCTTAGAGCTGGCCGGCCATCTAAGCTGAGTGATCATGGGAGAAGGGCCTTAGGCCCCATTTACACTAGTACGTTTTAGTTTTAAAATGGCGTTTTAGAATGAAAACGATTCGAGTCCACACTAGCGTTTCACCCAGCGTTTCTGAACAGCTCTCCATCTACCTTAAAACGGTGAAAACGCACATCGCGTGACCACACACACACACTCTGGCATGCGCTGTAGCGTGTTTTGAGCACATACCCATATGAGAGTTGTGCACGTCGGACTGTTCATCATGGGTCTCCCGCTGGATCAAATTTCACTATATTTGTTAAACGTGATATTTAATTCATCTTGTTGTCTATATCTTATGACATATTCCCCGACTTTGGTCTTTTGAATCTATTACTTGTTCTCAGGTAATGTGCTTTGGCTGAGCACAAATATAAGTTAGGTTAATATCTTAATTAATGTAACTACGTACACTGATTCTGCACATCAGACTGTTTGCTTGCCTTTATTTTCTCTATTGTATAAACTTATTGTGCGTTATACTTTTATAATGGCCATTATTAATTATTAAAAATTAGATTCCATGTAAGAGAGGGTATGTTTTGTATTGTCAATGAAAATGAAAGGAGGCAGTAAGGCTCCGTTTTGTTATAAATATGCATGAAGATGACGGTCATATTATGCAGCTACACGATGCCTCAACATTTTTGGTGTCTATTTAGTTGCTAAATTCAAAATGAAAATAGGCAGTTCCTTATGTCATGTTTTCATTTTATTGTTAAGAAAGTGAAACAGCATAGCCAGTGTGATGTTGATGACTTTTTAAAGTACACAGTCGGGAATTATTTTTTCCATATCAAAATTGCGAAGTCTGAACTTACAAGGAGACATGAAGACTGAACTGTGTGAAGGCTACTTAATATTGAGGAAAAGCTCCAATCAGATAGGTGAATGTCTGCAGCCCCGCCTCCGTTTTTAGATGTCTCCGTTTTCCCCATCCACACTGAGATGGAGCAGCAGCGTTTTAGAATAAAAATGGCCTCTCCAGCGTTTCCAAAACGCTCCGTTTTTGGGGCTCGAAAACTCCGGCGTAGTGTGGATGTATGGCATAACCGTAACAAATCTTATGCGTTTTAAAACTAAAACGTATTATTGTAAATGGGGCCTTAGTCAGGGAGGTGATCAATAACTCAATGGCCACTTTGTCTGAGCTCCAGTGTTCTTCTGTGGAGAGAGCAGAAGCTTACAAAAGGACGACCATCTGTGCAGCAATCCACCAATCAGGCCTGTATGGTAGAGTGGCCAGACAGGAGCCACTTCCCGCCTGGAATTTGCCAAAAGGCATCTGAAGGATTCTCAGACTATGAGAAACATAATTATCTGGTCTGATGAGACTAAAATTTTACTCTTTGGAGTGAATGCCAGGCATTATGTTTGGAGAAAACCAAGCACCACTCATCACCAGGCTAATACCATCCCTACAGTGAAGCATGGTGGTGGCAGCATCATGCTGTGGGGATGTTTTTCAGCAGCAGAACCTGGAAGACTGGTCAGGATAGAGAGAAAGACGAATGCATTAATGTAGAGATCCTGAATGAAAACCTGCTTCACAGTGCTCTTGATCTCAGACTGGGACGACGGTTCATCTATCTACAGGACAATGACCCAAAGCACACCGCCAAAATATCAATGGAATGGTTTCACAACAACTCTGTGAATGTCCTTGAGTGGCCCAGCCAGAGTCCAGAACTAAATCCTTTTGAATATCTCTGGAGAGATCTGAAAGTGGCTGTACACCATCGCTTCCCATCCAACCTGATAGAGCTTGAGAAGTACTGCAAAGAAGAATGGGCAAAAATCCCCAAAGACAGCTGTGCCAAGCTTGTGGCATCATATTCAAAAAGACTTGAGGCTGTAATTGCTGCCAAAAGTGCATCAATAAAGTATTGAGCAAAGGTTGTGATTACTTATGTACATGTGATTTTTCAGGTTTTTAATTTTTATTAAATTTGAAACAAAAAAAATCACATTGTCATTATGGGCTATTGTGTGTAGAATTTTGAGGAAATAAATACATTTAATCCATTTTGGAATAAGGCTGTAACATAAAAAATGTGGAAAAAGTGAAGCACTATGAATACTTTCCAGATGCACTGTATTTAAAAAATAAATAAAGATTTTGTGGCTAGAGAAAAACATGGTAAATCCTTAGTGTTGAGCCCTGAAAAGTCTAGTGAAATAAAAACTAATTTCAATGCTACACAATGACACCAGCTTATGCTCATTGAGCAAGGTCATACACAACACACAAAAGTTAAATGAATGAGGAAGAATGTGGAAAAACACAAAATGTAAATCAAGTCGTTTTAGCATGCCAAAGTCAAATTTATGCATATAAAATATATTTTCCCATCAACAACATTGTGGCTAATGAAAATGGCATGTGGCTAGTCATGTCAGAAAACTACTAGTCGCAGTGCTTGGTGATCAAGAAAGTTAATGTCAAGCCCTGATTGTAGGCATACAAAGTCCAGTGTAAATTTGCAATTGAATATATTATATTAATATTTGTGCCATTATTCTGGTATTCAAAAGGGCATAAATGTGTTTATATCAAATGGACATTTTTATTTTAAAATCAAATCGATAAGCATTTTGACATGTTTTTTTCATTTAAATATTAAGCTGTTATATCCTTTGTGAGCAAAGTCTATAACAAAGAATTGGAGCATTCCAAAAATGTATTTAGTAGTGCACATACAGCGAGCATGCTCCCAGTTTATGAGGTAAACCCTAAAAAGCTCACATGCTGAGCTGTTTGCTAGACAGAATAGAATGTAAAAAATGTAGTATACAGTATCTACACCTTAAAGCCATAAAACTCAAATTCTGACGCCTTTAAATACACACACTCTCCTGTTATGTTTCACATAGTTAATGCACAGCTGTATGTGCTGCAGTCAGTCTTATCACATCCTCTGACAGTGAAAGAAATTCCTCCATTGACTTATGTGCTCGTATCTCTCAGGCCCTTGAGACAGGCTGCTCGTGAAAGTTTCTTGTGGGTGGGTTGTCCATCTAATTCTTGGAAACCGCACATGTGGTGATGGGTGTGAGAGAGAGCGAGTGGGGAGAAGGAGGATGGATGAGGTCCAGTTGGAGGGGAAAAAAACCCTGACGGACATGACTAGGCTTACACACTGTTCTGCCTACGCCAGATCGCTCTGTTCCTGCATCTCTCCAGAGAGGGTGGATGGAATGCCAGTGCAGAGGAAGCAACAGTTCTTTATCTGACCCAATCTCAGTTCCTTTCCCTCAATGTTTCTTTCTTATTCTCTGGTTTTATTTGTTTTCCTCTCTCTAGAAAATATTACATAGGCTCATAAAGCACTTACATTTACATTTGTCAGCCAAGTAACGCCAATAAATGTGTTTTATAGGGTACTCTGTATATGATATAAACGTAAATTTTTATTTTTTTTTAAGTTGTTGGCTGAACTGTGAACAAAATGTTTGTTTGGATTGAAGGCAGATTTTTTTTAAATTGTGATTTACAGGCCTGGAAAGTCATGCATGGTGTGGAAGTTGATATACTGACATATTTCTAGCTATGGTCAGCTCCAGAATGTTCTTTTTATGACTTGATATAATAATACATGTGAGCCTGGACCACAAAACCTAGTAGTGATTTTCTTTTTTTTTTTTTTTTTTTGGAAATTAAGATTTATAAATCACATTTATTGTGAATAAATAAGTCTTCCATTGATTTATGGTTTATTAGGATATGACAATATTTGGCTCAACAATTTTTGAATATCTACATCCATATTTAATCTGAGGGTTAAAAATCTAGGTATTGATAAAATTGCCTTTAAAGCTATCTAAATGAAGTGTTTATCAATTCATATTACTAATCAAAATTGATATATTTTACAGTAGAACATTTACAGGATATCTTAATGGAATATAATCTTTACCTAATATTCTAATGACTTTTGGCATAGAAGGAAACTCTGAATTTTTGACCTATACAATCTGTATAGTTAGCTTTTGCCAAAAATATGCCCCTTTAATGAAAGACAGGTTTTGTGGTCCAGGGTCACAAATGTATGGAGACTTGCAAATTACATGAAGGGAAAAATAGATATTGTTGTCATAAATATACTGTATAAATGTAATCCTTGCCTTTTTAAAAATCTATTTATTCCCTCATTTTGGTTAAATAATGACTGCAGTTACGACATATATAATGGATTTGGACCCAATTAACCAGGTTCACTCCGAAAACATAGCCCTATATACATTTCTGGAGAGTGCCAAATACGTTCCTGGAGCTATGTTTTTTGCAGTTTTTGTTTTCATGAATCTATGAGAGGCTGCTTTTTGAGATCACAAATTTCTCTTGCAAGTGCTATTCACGCATGTTATTCTTACGTAAATCCACCAGAGGCCGCTGTTGACTGACTGACTGACTCACAGACTGACCAACTGACTAATCCCCCCACCTCCCCCTTACCTAAACACAACCGATAGTGTTTTAAAAAGTACTGATTGACCAGTGCCCACGCATTTCCCTAAACCCAACCAACAGTATTTTTAACAGTATTTTCATTCAGAAAAAAAAGCTCTCGTGGCAGCCTGATTTTTACCATGTTTTCAGATTTTACCACATTCTCACCCTGTTATTTACTTGTTTATTAAATTTTTTTTGGCTTTTGTTTTTGTCTTTCTGCTTGTTTTTGTCTTTATCTGCTTTCTGGTACTGTTCTTTGCCAAACTCGAACCCTGTTGTCACGGTCAACTCCTCTCTGCGATTCAAGTCCGCTGACGTACGCTGTGAGTCACGGAACAAACTGATAACAGTCAATTCGGAGGTAAGCGGTCAGCTGCTAGAGGAACAGTATCATACCACCCGGTAGCCTTCGTTTTAAAGACAAAATGCAGCCATACAGTACATACTTCTGGCTACATAATTTGCTATCTCTAAAAATGTAAATAGGGCTATATTTTAAGACTGAGCCTATATTGCAAAAAAAAAAAAAAAAAACAACAAAAAAAAAACAGATAAACAAATAATTAGTCAATGAATCAGTCAATCGGTCTAGATTTACTGTTTGGCTGTAATATCTATTTTCCCCCTACACGTCATGTTTGAAGCTCTGCACAAATAATTGCAAACAGAAATAGTACGGTCATGGATACCTTTTACTCTAAAATGTGAGAACTTTATAAAGACATCATTTCTTATTTCCAAAGTTCACACAACTCGTTTTTGGGAAAGTTCACAGGGCCTGGGAAAAAAACTTTCATTGGTGTATCTCCATATTTTATCTAAAAAAAAAAAAACCTTGACTTTCCAGTTCATGAACTATTGTTTGGTACTTGTGTAACAGAGGCCAGCTAGTAAACTGGTTTGGTTTGATCCCAGCTTGGAGTGGGTTGAGTGGTGTAGGATCGGCAAGGCTACACTCACCCTGCTTTACTACATTGAAACAGGTGGCAATTTTTGATTACGGTAATCACTTTGAGATAGCTGAGTATAAAATCATTTCGGTAATGTGTTTGAGGGAAAGTACAATCTATTACTGCTGACCATCATTTTAGGACAGTGAAGTATAATGTGAAATGTTATACTCTTTAACACGCAGTAATCCGACCGCACACACACAGCTTGTAAAAAGCCTTTTAATGGGCTGTAAGTCTATTATTTTCTGGGTGGTCCTTGGGGAAACACCGCACTTGTGTCTTTAACCTATTGATCTGCTGCCCAGTGTAATACGTTTTGCCATTATGTCAAGTCTTTACTTATTGGATTATCTCAGTGGTGTATACTAATACTGCTGAAATGGGGAGGCATGCGTAAAGCCCACCATGTTCTTTAGCTGTGTACATTCTGTGGTCAGTACAGTTTTCATGACACAGTTTTTGTCATCAAAAGACTCTGTGGATGTCAACACACACACAGAGAGCCCAGTTTTTGTCCATATGTACAAGAGTGCAGATGTGAGGTGAATGTTAGATAATGCAGATGTCAAATTCATCCATCTGCACCCATCCACGGTTGAGGGTACTTTAATAGCTGTGTCAACATGCCTGTACATGAGATGAAGTGGACCATGGAAAAAGTATACCCAGGACTTAACTGTAGCTGGGATTCTATCCTAACGGGAAGCAAATCTTTTCAAAGTTCACCAACAATGTTTGAATTAAGTGCATTTCCATAAATTGTTATTACAGTTGACTGTAATATTGGTAACCTAGTAACCAACAGTAAACAAGGCAAGCACAATGGAAACTGCTGTTTGTTACATCAGAGTTAGGGTTTTCATTTCCCAGTTTTCCCATTAATCTTTTTTTAAAGTTTAAAACCACCTCAAGTGAGCATTATTTAATTATTTGAGAAATAAGGATTTTTTATTAGAAATGTACCGTTTTCGTCACTCATTTCTCATGCGATGCTTTAAAATGCA
>CAIGQZ010032939.1:2400294-2411503 GCA_903798205.1 Danio tinwini
GATAGATAGATAGATAGATAGATAGATAGATAGATAGATAGATAGATAGATAGATAGATAGATAGATAGATAGATAGATAGATAGATAGATAGATAGATAGATAGATAGATCATACCAATTTTGATTTCAGAACCTGAAATAAACTGTAGCCTTCAAAAAGGAAGGAGAAAAAAAAACTGATTATGACAAAAACGCTTGAGGTTTGGTCAAGTCAAGATGCATGTGATTCTTCAGCCTGACTCAAGGCAAAAGATCTATTAATAAATTGTAATATAAGATTATCTTGTTATGGAGAACCATTGTGTGCTCACACTGAACAATTTCCATATTATGTGCTGACCTTTAAGTCACACAGGGGTTACAGACTCACTTAAAGCATATCTGAGATCCATGTTTCAAGTCAGGGGTTACAATTGAAACGTTCCTTATGGCATGTAATGTATACGAAAAGTGTTCTTTCATACGCTAACTGTTATTTTTCCAGGGCAGTTGGTATCAGTCTTTCTTCTTTTCCGTGGCTGTATCGCATCAAAGAGAAAGGCCAGCATCATGACATATGCTTTTTCCACATACATTACACGTTACATCTGTCTTCCACTCTGTTTAAGCAAAAGAAAGACTGTGCCAGCTTCTCTGTGCTGAAATACAGATGGAAAGAAGCCAAACCGACAAAATCCACCCAAACTGTTTGTACCTCAGGGATTTAGAGGCTTGGTTTCACAATCTTTCTTGACTTATTAACACTCCCCTTCTTTTGCTGCTCATTAAGTTAAAATACTGCGATGAGCCTGAAAGTGGCCTCTAAATGCTCCCTTTTTAAACAGCCTCCCTGCACATTTTAATTGCACATGTGTGCTTTCTCAATCCTCCTTCACCTTTATCTTTTGAAGATCTGCATGATTTTACAGTAACACTGACGCAAGATGTCGTCAGACTTTGAAGAGTATACAGTGCTCAGTGTAAATGAGAACACCCCATTTGAAAAATTAATATTTTTATCCATTTCTTAGGGAATATAGGTTGTATATTTGGGGCATTTGAACAAACAGATTTTATTTTATTTTAACTGATATTAAACTGTTTATTAAAATTAGATTTTAATCACCAAACATCGTTAGAAATGGAATGATAATACATTTAATTACATGCATTTTTTTTTTACAAAACTACAAAAGTTCAACATATATATATTTTTTTGTTTTGGTTTTTGCTATTTTTTACATTTTTATTTACAGTTTTTCCCAATTGTTTACACACAATTACTTGTACCACAATGGCTACAACACGTAACTGATGCACCAGCCTCCTGAACCAATTCTGCTAAACTACAAGCACAATTCCTGCTTTACACTCAAATTGCAGATTTAAAACACACTTTTTTCATAACACTACACACAATTGCATTTGGCACAATTTTCATGCAGAAAATCTCTTGTTTTCACAAGGAACACACTGTCATTCAAAATTGTAAAGTCAGTTGTCCTACTTTGCATACTAACTCATCACATAGGTAAACACCGGTCACACATATTGCAATTTAGAAATCAGAGCTCATCTCATATTCTCCATTTCTCAATCCTATTAAGGAACTTTTTCTGTCTGGGGATGGAAAGTGTATGACCGAAATCCAGACTTTTTTTTTTCTTTTTTTTTACTGTAACTATTCTGTAAATACTGATGGCATATGTAGACCATGTTATGTGCAACTTTGTGTTGGTTGGGATGAACACTGTGTACACTGTTTTTGTGAGAAAAATACAGTCAAATATATTTGGTACTGTGCATTTGTGTGTTTTGTATAAAAACAATATTCTGAAATAGTTGACCATGCACTTCTGTAGGCCTATGTTCTGTCTGTAGTAAGTGTAACACTGAACAACATAGGCTTACAGTAAGTCATTATGATGAATGGAGAAGAAGTGGTCATAATGTTTTACATTAAGCACATCAGTGATGAACTGGTTCTTATAAATGTCTGCTGATGTGATGGTTTGTGTGTGTCATTTGAAAACAAAACACCATTTTGAGAAGAAATTACATTGTTTTGAATGTGAAGTTTGATTTTGCAGGCAAATTGAAGGGTTTTGCCCAATGTGTGTGTTTTGTGATTTGTGTGTAGAGTTCTGACAATATGAATTTTTTTTTTTTCAGAAAATGTGTATGAACAATTAGGAAAAACTGTAATATTTTCTCTAACCAATATATATATATATAAATATTATTTCTAATGGTGTCAAAAGGGTCTTAAAAAGTCCTAAATTTGACTTAATGAAATTAAATTGATTAGTTAATTAAAATGAGGGATTTGTGAGGGCTGCACTCGTATATGCTGAGCACTGTAGTTACACATTTTATGGTGAAATAAATGAATAGTGAAAAAAAGGAGTAAACCTGGTGCTCTTTAAATAATGTCCGTCCTGAGAACATAAAAAATAACATGACACTAAAGAGTTATTAAAGCATTTTGATATAGAAAATGTTCAGTCTGGGTTGGTGTTTCGTAGAAAGGCAAGTCAAGAGCTAATGGCATTTTAAGAGGGAAAAAAATGCAATATACAGGAATACCAAAATTACAGTTTTTTACAGACGCTAGGATACATTTCTCAATACTTAGGTCACTTTTGCAAAACTCTTCACACAATTCTCCTTACCGACTTTCAGCTTGGCAAAGCAGTTCATTTCACATTTAAAATGCGCTACAACTACCAAAACACTTTATTCAGGTCTCAAATAAACTCATTCTTCCAGAACACTAGCAAAAGTTGACGGCCAACAAACACACTTTGTCACCCACAAAACAATGACAAAAAGTATAAAAAACACTAACAACATGTAGCAGTACATAGTATGTTTTTGTTGTAAAACAAGGACACATCTCTGTTTATAATTGCAATATATATTTACTGTAAAAAATGTCTGTGATTTTAACAGTAAAAGTCTGTACAATCAGTGAAAAGCTGTTAAATGATTAACGGCTCATTTCTGTACAAAATGCAGAAAATAACTGTAACAGATCTTACCTTACCGTTTTCGAGAGTCTAATCAGTGTCTGAAATCTCACCACACACACCCTCATTCACTAGTCCCTAAATTAGTCAATTCGTTTAGTCCACTAGACAGAGTGAATGACCACAAATGACTGAATTCAGACACTGATGAACACCTGCTGTTAACAAGCACAATCACTGAAGGAAAGAACAAGAAATAAAACTATAAAGACATCCTTTCACCAAACCAACTGAATTAAAACAACTCCATTAAATAACAGCATTAGCAGCTTCACAGTTTGACTTCATTTCTCTCATATCTGCAAGAAATATTTGATAATTAACAGAGGTTTATATTTTTATGGAAAATATTTCATTTGACCTCACCGTCATGAAGATCAGAGGCTGCTTTAGTTGAGCTATTGAACCTTTACTCTTCTTTCTTAATGTTTCTCTGGCTGTTTTAACTGTGTTTCTGAAACTCATCAGTTAAAGCAAGAAAGGCAGTGAGAAACTGTGTACTTGATTGTTACAGATGTAATTTCAGGTATTTAATAAGATAAGCCATAGAAAATAGTTTATTTGATATTGTTTGGGATATGTTACAGTTTTCCACGGAGGTTCAACAAACAATTGAGGGATTAATAAAAAATTAAAATGTGTTTAATTTCATGCACAAAACCCTAAGATCTCCAGCTGCACATTATGACACAGACATCAAGAATCAGGATATGAATCTCAACCATGGTTGCTAAAAAAAGAAAAGAAAAAGAAAAGCTGCTTAATTCAATCATGCTGCAATGCATGCTGGGTGCCACCATAGTACAAAAATCCCAGCATGCATTGCAGCATAAATATATTATGCAGCTTAAAGGTCTTACAATCTTATTACTTTTCCGTTATTTTATGTTGTTTTTGGAAGGTAATATTTCAGTAGAGTGTTTTGTGTTGTTCTGGGTTGATTTTTATTTTTTTTATTTGTCACCATTGTTGAGATTCAAAGACTAATTGTTGATGTCTGTGTGTTTTTGAGTTCTACCACAGATCCAACATTCTCATTGTGAATGGTGTATTTAGATCTGGTAAACAGTCATCGGCTGCTGTAGATCAAAGTGGTTTCATTACATGTGGTATTTATTTCTCACTTATAACTAAGGAGATGTTCTATGAGTGCACAAGCAGGTGAGGGTGGTTTTAAAATCATAGTTAATTTTATCAGACTTAATATTGTTTTTTTCTTTTGGCTTTTCGTTCTATACAAACAGCGTGACTAACACAAACAATTATAGCAGCCAAAATAAAAATAGTGTCAGATCAAATAGTTGAAGAGCCCAACTAAAGCAGACTCTGTCCTCCATCATGGTGACTTCAAATGAACAACAGAAATTTCTTTAAGAGCTTTTGTTCATGTGACAGAAATAAAGTCAAAGGTTAATAATAAGTGAAGCTCCTGATGTTTGTGGAGTTGTTTAATGATCTCTGCTGAGATCTTGAGAAATTACATTTTATTGTGTAATTTGTTTTATTTTTATTAATTATTATTTGATTTAGAGTTTTATTCTCAGTTGATTTCATCTTTGGTTTTGGCTGTGTTTTTTGTGTTTTTATTTTCTTCAGTGATTCTGCTTGTTAACAGTTGTTCATCAATAATTCTCAATCCTTCTTTAATTAGACACTTAATTATCTCATTAACTTCATCACTGTCTGAGTGTTCAACCATCTGTAGTGAGGACACTAGTGAGGATTTTGCTCTGGGATTTAAGGGGTTAAATGTGTTCGATTAAAAATACAGACTGTGGAATGTATTTTTAACGGAAATATTCTGTAAAATGAATTTCATTCATTTTCTTTTTGGCTTAGTCCCTTTATTATTCTGGGGTTGCCACAGCGGAATGAACGGCCAACTTATCCAGCATTTTGTTTTACGCAGCGGATGCCCTTCCAGCCACAACCCATCTCTGGGAAACATCCATGCACACTCATTCACACGCATACACTACGGACAATTTAGCCTACCCAAATTTACCTGTACCGCATGTCTTTGGACTGTGGGGGAAACCGGAGCACCCGGAGGAAACCCACACGAACACAGGGAGAACATGCAAACTCCACACAGAAATGCCAACTGACCCAGCCGAGGCTCGAACCAGCGACCTTCTTGCTGTGAGGCAACAGCACTACCTACTGTGCCACTGCGTCACCTCCTAAAATGAATTTATTTATTTAAAGTGTTAAAAACAATAGATTACTAGCAACCACAGCAGCTGTTTTTTTTACTGTAAAATCAAGAAAAAAAACAGCAAAATACTGTAAAACGTTTTTTGTGTCACCATTGTGAAGGATAGTAGCATCTGGGTGCAAGTCCAAGATGAACTCAGAGTATTTATTGTTAGGCTGCAGCTTCTTTTGTTTAAATGTAACTGTGTAGTTACTAATGCAGTGAAAATCTGTTTGCTGATTGTAAACACACATGGAACACGTTAGTGCATTGAACGACTTTACGTTATTCAGCAATGAAGCAATGTTTTTGTGAACTGAACTTTCTATAAGTTCATGAAACATGGTTATTTTCCGTAAATGTAAACTTTTCCATAAACTTTTCCATAAACTTTTCCATAAACTTGTTTTTTAAGGAAATACTACAACCACAATTGTCGGTATTTTTCCCTAAAAATTTTTTTAACAGTGCAGGCACCGGGAAATGTTTGTGATTGCAAAGTGAACTAATTATCTAAAACAGTTTTCATATGTGACAGTGTGTCAGACAGTTGGCAAAATAGTGTAAATAATAGCCATACATGTGTATGTAATTACTTAGCTTTGCTAAAAGTGTGTTGATCATTTGGAAATTCAGTGTAAAGCGGTAAGTTGTGTTTACAGTTCTGCAAAAAAAAATGATGTGCAGTGTATTGTACCTACAATTTTGCAAAGTGTGTGTTACAAAAAATTGCAAACTTAGTGCAAATGTTTGTACGTTTCATTTTGCAAACTTAGCTATAAGAAAGAAGTTTTGCTATAAGAATTAATCGTTTTATAAAGTGTGCTATAAGAATCTCGGTTAGGGTTTGAGCATTCAGAAAAAAACTGTAATGTAAAACACTATGACCACTTCTCCATTCACCATAATGACTTACTGTAAGCCTTTCTGTTCAGTGTTCCACTTACTACAGACAGTACACAGGCCTACATAAATGCATTGTAACATTTTTTCAGAATATTATTTTTATACACACAAATACACGGTACCAAATATATTTTACAGTTTTTTTTACACAAAAACAGTGTACACAGTGTTCACCCCAAACAGCACAAAGTTGCACATAACGTGGTCTACATATGCCATAAACAGAAGTATTTACAGAATAGTTACAGTAAAAAAAAAAAAAAAAAAAAAGTCTGGATTTCGGTCATACACTTTCCATCCGCAGACAGAAAAAGTTCCTTAATAGGATTGAGAAATGGAGAATATGAGATGAGCTCTGATTTCTAAATTGCAATATGTGTGACCGGTGTTTACCTATGTGATGAGTTAGTATGCAAAGTAGGACAACTGACTTTACAATTGTAAATGACAGTGTGTTCCTTGTAAAAACAAGAGATTTTCTGCATGAAAATTGTGCCAAATGCTACGGAGACCCGGAAGGGATGTGATGGTGGAAAAAAAAACTGAGTGGGAGAAAAAAAAATGGGTGGGAGAAAAAAAAACAGTGATAGGAAAATATATATATTTTTTAAGTTTTTGCGTTCCCTCGCAAAGATTGCGTTCCCTCGCAAAACTGTTTTTCCACAAACACTTCCTGTTCACTTCATACATGTCAACCCTCCCGTTTTTGCCTGGATTATCCCGTATTTTACAATTCTATCCTGATATCATTATCATTCAGTATCAGCGAATGCATGTATGAGCCAATGACTGGTATAAGCGCTGACTGACAG
The DNA here is from genome assembly GCA_903798205.1 of Danio tinwini. NCBI lineage: Eukaryota > Metazoa > Chordata > Actinopteri > Cypriniformes > Danionidae > Danio > Danio tinwini. The sequence continues at coordinate 2,407,219 of CAIGQZ010032939.1, forward strand.
AAGCGCTCCGTATGATAAACTGATCCCAGATCATTTTCTGTACATGCCATTTAAAGCGACACCTCTGTTTTCAAACAAGTGAAGAGCAGCAAATGAATCTCTCATGTTGTATTTGATAACAGTGGTGTCACTGTAAGGATGCACAGATCTATAATGAAAGTATTCCATTACTTTCGTAACTGTTTGTGCATTAGGTTGTCATTAGGTGTGTTTAAAATAAAACACGCAGGACGGACATGTTTACATATTATTAAGAGTATTTGTCTTGTTTAAACATACACCCGAATATCCCAAAATGCCCTGCACTTTCGCTCCTCATTAAATGGCGTGTACAGAAGCTGATCTGGGATCAGTTTATCATACGGAGCGCTTCTGTCAGTCAGCGCTTATACCAGTCATTGGCTCATACATGCATTCGCTGATTCAGACGTTGCATGAAGGGTGATGATCGACGCACAGCTTTAATGGAAAGAAAGTGAATGCAGACATTTTTATATTCATTTCAGCATGCATTCAAGATAAAAAATACATGAGAAATATGGGAAAATACTAAATGATAGGAAGATAGCAGGATATAATTGTAAAATACAGGATAACCCAGGCAAAAACGGGAGGGTTGACATGTATGAAGTGAACAGGAAGTGTTTGTGGAAAAACAGTTTTGCGAGGGAACGCAAAATATCTTTGCGTTCCCTCGCAAAACAACATCAAAGATTGCGTTTTGCGAGGGAACGCAAAAACTTCAAAAATATATATATTTTCCTATCACTATTTTTTTTTCTCCCACCCATTTTTTTTTTCCTCCCACTCAGTTTTTTTTCCACCATCACGCCCCTACCGGGTCTCCGTAAAATGCAGAGAATTGTGTGCAGTGTTTTGAAAAAAAGTGTTTTAAATCTGCAATTTGAGTGTAAAGCAGGAATTGTGCTTGTAGTTTAGCAGAATTGGTTCAGGGGGTTGGTGCATCAGTTACATGCTGTAGTCATTGTGTCTGAAGTACAAGTAATTGTGTGTAAACAATTGGGAAAAACTGTAAGAAATCTGTGCTTAGCATGAGCCTTAAGAAAACTCTTTGTTGCTTGAGGGCAACGCTGTGCTGTAGAGGGTTAAAGTTCTTCCAAACTCCCACCCCCCAAAACGAGCAAACTAATTGCAAAAGCCAAGTGAAAGCAAAGATTGGTAAACGGTCTCCTTTCACACTTCAGGTGTCAGATTTCTCACTTTTTGTACCAAACCAGCTCAAAAGAATTTGTGAGTACAAGTTGTGTCTTTGTGTGTTTCACGGCTGATTCCTTCTTCACACTTTCACGGATTGTTTCCGCTGAAAGCCATCCAAAAACACCCTAGACAAAACCAGAAAAGAGACGTTTATGTTTCACAGGCCATTAAAAATATACGATAATGTCTTTGAAAGCAAGAACATTTAGTCACTCTGATTTTTTTTAGATAAAAAAGATCAGTTGTAAAGTTTTTTTTATTTTTTTTTCAGAACTCTTTGTTGCTATTTTTCCTGCTCTGGTCATGTTTGGGTTTGTTGCGATACAAGGCTGACCCAGGAAGAAAAAACGAAAGCTAAAAAAAAAAATCCCATTTCAAAGCAGTTCCCTGCTGCGCTGATCCAGGCCACAGATTAGCAAGCTGTGCTCTGAACTGCCGATAGCCATCGCTGGAGCTCTGAGTGCTAAAACATATATAGGCCGAAGATAAAGCAACATGCGCACATGTGCGAGATCATGCTACTCATGCATACCGGCAGGGGTGGATCTGACATCAGTCATGCATTTGGAGGAACAGGAATGTCTGATCCTCAACAGATCTCGCTTTAATCTTTCGAGATCTGCTGGAGGAAAGAGTGATGCAGACACGATTATCAGCTTTCATAGGTTTAGTACTCCTGAAAAGAAGTATAGTAGGGGAGATTATACTAAATATTGAAATAGAGCGCTGTAGTAATGTCTTCTTTTATTTTGTGTTCCTTTAATGTGTGCGAGAAATTACTATTTAACCCACATGGAAAAAAACATAAACATATGTGTTTAATACAGGTTTTGATATAGGTTTTTAATATATGTGACATACAGTTGAAGTCAGAATTATTAGCCCCCCTGAATTATTAGCCCCCCTGCTTATTTTCCCCCAATTTCTGTTTAATAGAGAGAAGATTTTTTTCAACACATTTCTAAACATACTAGTTTTAATAACTCATCTCTAATAACTGATTTACTTTTATCTTTGTCATGATGACAGTAAATAATATTTGATTAGATATTTTTCAAGACACTTCTATACAGCTTAAAGTGTCATTTAAAGGCTTAAATAGGTTCATTAGGTTAACTAGGCAGGTTTGGGTAATTAGGCAAGTTATTGTATAATGTTTTTTCTTGTTTTTTATTTAAAAAATGCTTTTATTCTAGCTGAAATAAACTAAATTCTTCCCGAGAAGAAAAAAATATTATCAGACATACTGTGAAAATTATAAAATTGGCCGTTTTCCTATATTAAATGTACATATATGAATTTTCTATCAGGCTCCTATGATTAGGTTCAAAAGTTTCATTTTATAGATAATGAAAAGGTTATTAGCTATTAAATAAATATATATATATATGATAAAATGTTACTTTATACAATTCTTTAGATTTTTAGCAAGGTTGATTTTCTTTTGCGTCAAAAGCTGCTAAATCCACTTGTGCTTTTTTTTTGCAAAAACCTCTAAATCCACCATTGAGACAAGACATTGTAAAAAAATCACTAAAGATGCAATTAGAAATTATTTTACCAAACATAAAACACATTACACAGACCACCTAAAATTAAAAATACATAAATGTGTCAAATGACGGTTCATTCCGCTGTGGTAACCCCTGATAAAAAAGGGACAAAGCAGAAGGAAATGAATGAATAAAATCTGTCAAGTAAGTGCATTAATTCTTAACATTAAAATGGACTTTAATTAAATCCTAACAATCTGTTGTCATTTCTGATATTTGAGATTTAGATTTAATGTAAGTAGAGCAATGTAAACATTTGTAAACTAAGCTTGATTCAAATAGCGTAGTGTAAAAACATTGTGAAATATCAATATCTGTGCATTGTCTAATAATAAAAAAGTTATGTCATTTATTGAAATAATATAAATTATGTATAGTTTTATACATTATATTTATCCTTTTAATACTTAATTTAATGTAATGCTTACATTAGCAAATATAACAGAAGGTAGGCCTACTGGGCAAAAAGGGGATGTCTCCTACACTGTAAAAAAAAATCTGTAATTTTATGGTTTATTCATACAATACATTTCTGTAATTTAATGGCCATTATTTTAATTTTTTTTTCGGCACCCCAGCTGCCAAAAATAAATCGTAAAATTATGGATTTTTTTTTTACAGAAATACAGTAAAACAGTGAAGTTGTTAGATTTGATTTAATTTCTACTTCTTTTTTAAAGGTGCAGTATGTAAGTTTGACACCCAGTGGTTGAACTAGGTATTGCACTCCAGGATCAAAATAAACGCAAGCGCGGGTTGCCAGTTTGAGTACATGAGTGAGTGATTTAAACGGTGTTCTAAATAAAAGCAACGAGACGCGATAGATGGAATATTTTCCATATTAAAAAGAGTTTTTGTCCTAACCAACTCCTCAAATTGATATATTAGAAACGGCTTCTATTTCTCACAGCTGAACAACAAAAAAACTATGACAGTGATCACCTCAGGTAAACCTCATGCTCTTTATTTAGTGCTAAATGCTAACAATGTGAGTTTGAATGCCATTTTACATGACATGTATTGCCATTTACTGAAAGCAGCAGCAAATAGTTCACCTTAGATCTGGAAAATACAATAAACCATTTTAATTTAAATTTTGGAACTAAACACATGTGATTGATTCAGCATCTACATTTAATGATGTTAAAGAGGGTTAACATGTATTAAATAGATTCTAAATTTTACCGTTTCATGAGTGAGTGCATATTCTCTGCTTCTGAAAGGCTGTATTTAAATTTCTGTCGTGTTTCATCTGGTGCAAACAGCCAAATTGCTCATCACTGCGTATCTCAACACAAAGCGTGTTGTTAGAACACGCGGTTACAATTTAACCTGCTCACCTAATGTTTAAGTTCATAATATTTATATAATTTGCTAATTACTAACCTCATGTGAAACTGAATCAGCCTCATTTCGATGTCTGATACTGTCCATTTTGGTCACGGACGCATGCTTTCAGAGTCTTTCTGAATGAATGAATGAATGAATGAATGAATGAATGAATGAATGAATGA
>CAIGQZ010032939.1:2411513-2424618 GCA_903798205.1 Danio tinwini
TGAATGAATGAATGAATGAATGAATGAATGAATGAATGAATGAATGAATGAAATATGCTGTTTTCCAACAAGGCAACCCGGTGTTCTGAATTATAATTGGCTAAACTGGCATTGTGCAGGTTATTCATTCATTCATTTTCTTTTCGGCTTAGTTTCTTTATTAATCCGGGGTTATCACAGCGCAATGAACTGTGAGGGAAACCAGAGCACCTGGAGGAAATCCACATGAACGCATGGAGACATGCAAACGCCACACAGAAACGCCAACTGACCCATCCGAGGCTCGAACAAGCGACCTTCTTGCTGTGAAGTGACAGCACTACCCACTGCCCCACAGCGTCGCCCATTGTGCAGGTTAAATTTACCCAAACAAAGACAGCGTTCTGCCACGAAAAAAAAACAAAAACATTTTCAAAGCAGAATATCTGACTTCAGCATTGTTTTTAGGTTAAACAAGTATGTAAACTTGGGATGTTTCTTAAATATCTGCACACATATTATGGTATTTTTATGCTTTAGAAGAGTTAAAAACTTACATACAGCACCTTTAAATACATAGTTTACTCCAGTCTTAATGTGATAGTTCACTCAAAACCGAACATTATGTAAATAGTTTGAAGTTTCTTTCTGAATGAAGATGAATGAAAAAATATAGAAAAATGTTGGAAACTATTGACTTCCATAGAATATTTTTTTCCTACTATGGCTGTCAGTAGTTACTAACATTCTTCAAAACATCTTCTTTTGTGTTCAACAGAAATAAAGAAACTGAAACAGGTTCGGAACCACTTTAGGGTGAGTAAATAGTGAGTAAATGTAGAATTTTTGAGGTAAACTATCCCCTTTAAGTGTCGCATCATTCTTCAAAAACAAGTTCTAATTTGCTGATTTGCTGCTTGGGTGGCACGGTGGCTCAGTGGTTAGCTGGTTTGAGTCCTGGCTGGATCAGTTGGCATTTCTGTGTGGAGTTTGCATGTTCTCCCTGTGTTCGCGTGGGTTTCCTCCAGGTGCTCCGGTTTCCTTCACAGTCCAAACACATGCGCTACAGGGGAATTGAATAAACTAAATTGGCTATAATGTATGTTTGTGAATGTGAGTGTGTATGGGTGTTTCCCAGTACTGGATTGCAACTGGAAGGGCATCTGATGTGTAAAACATGGATAAGTTGGCGGCTCCCCTGATTATTATTTTTTGAATAATGATTTAGCTCATTTTAACTAAGTACTTTGAACTAGTAGCAAAAATAATTGTTTTGAGTGAAGAAATAATTAGTTCAATATTAGTTCAACAGATTATGATGATGACCCATCTTATTTTATACTAAAATATTGAAAAATTGTCTTCAATGTTAATATTTATTTCCAAAAAGGCTTTATAAAAGTCCAAAGTGTGCTCTGTTCCTGGAAAGTACCTACTTGTTTTTACTTGTGTCTGTTAAGAAGTAGGTCAGCCCTATGTTAAACTGTAAAAAAAAACAGGCAGGACAGTGCGTAGGGGTATTTTACGTACAAAACATCCAGTTCCCTTGTAGAATGGAATACATTTATTTTTATTAGCTTGAATGGCTGGAGGAGTCTCTCTCATTGGCTCTGAGACTGCATTAGGGATCTAACATTATAGCCAGAGCTCGGTCTGTTCACATACGGAAATGACACTCCAGGGATGGCGGCCTTTTGTAGAAATGGCCAGAGCAGGTTACGCCAGAGGTGATATTTGAGAGCGAATGCAGTGATTCTCATGGTCCTCGGAACCCACATGCTGATCCAGTTAGGCCTTTAGGAGGGCTCACGGGTGGGGGCAAAGAGACCCCGGCAGCTGGTGCTAGAGCACGCCAGGCCTCCGCTTCTCCAGATGTGCAGACATTTGGCTGTTAGCCTCACACGTGAGCCAGAGATCGGCTGCACTGTTGTGGAGGGGAAAAAGTGGGTTCCCAGGGTCCAGTATCATGCATTGACCAGCTGTCCATCTAGAGGGAGTTTATTTAAGGCTTAACAGTAGAACACAGGTCTGTTAAATGCTTGGCCTCTGTTTGAATGTCATCTTTTGGTTTGGACCAAAAGCAACTCTCTGCCATCAAATCTTAAATGAACTTGCCAACGTGTCCAAGAAATATACATAAAGAACACATGCAAATGAGCTTACAGTGTAAAAAAAAAAAAAAAAAACGTCTGTTGATTTTTAATGGTAATAAACCATTAAAATGTCAAAATGCTACAGTATTCAATTCAGGATTATTCAGATGCTGTAAAAAATACACTCAAAAAATAACTTCATGCTTGTTTAAACCACTTATTTTAAAGGAGTTGAAACAACACATTACTTAACGTTTTTTTGGGACACTTAATTGGTTTATGTTCAATCCACTTAAATGTTTTAAAATGGTTGAGTTAACTTAATCGATTTGTGTTGAGACAACATGATTTAATTGTGTGAAACACAGTATTTTTTACAGTGTATCTGTTATTTAACTGTTTCTGTATTTTGTGGAACACAAGGGTTTTTCATTTATTTATTTGGGTTGTGAATCGCATTATGGGACCTTTATCTCTGCTCTGTTGACTTTTTAATGTTGAAACTTCAACTCTACAGTTTAACAAAGTGACTTTTTATTGTCATTTTAGTAGTTTGAAATAGTGTCATGTATATAGTATATAGAGAGAAATAAGTCTGTTTTAGAATTACATTTTTTTTGTGCATATTTACAACACACTGTAAAAAAAATTAATTTGCAATAAAATATGGTTCTAAATTTACAGTATTGTACTGTATTTTATAATAATTTATACAATGGTCACCAATTATTAAACATTAACATCTGTATTGTTTCTTTGTAGTACACAAACAAAAACATCATCAAAAGCATGTGGTGAAGAAAAAGTCATGATTAACCAATGCTTAAAACAAACAACTGCTTCACAAGCAGAACAAATACTTATATCATAAGATGCAAATAACGTAAGATTGTCAGTCACACTGCTGCTAAACACCATCATGATAACACATTTGACTCTAAAGTAATGCTGCAAACATTATTGATCAACATTAGATGTAACATTGAGCTCTGATAAACATAACTGATGAAGAAAAACCTAAGAACCATAGTAGAATGTCAACAAAATGATTTGAAAAAAAAAAGAAGATTTATGGTTATTCACTGTGTATATTACGGTAACTTCCTGTTAACCAGGGAAAATAGTTTTGCTGGTAACTATGTTTATTTACTGTCCAACCTACACTGCACTGTTAAAAAAAATCCATAAAATTTACTGAAAAATACCGGCAGCTGTGGTTGCCAGAATTTTTCCGTAAAAAATACGGAAGTTTATAGAACTGTTTAAATTTACATTGTGTCAGTATTTCATGAACTGATACAATGTTATGTTCACAAAAACATAGCTTAGTACATAAAAACGTAAAGTTATTCAATGCACTAATGTGTTCTTGTGTGTTTACAATTGGCAAACAGATTTTCACTGCATTAGTAACTACACAGTTACATTTAAACAAAAGAAGAGGCAGCATGACATCAATTACTCTTAGTTCATCTTGGACTTAATCCCAGATGCTACTATCCTCCACAATGGTGACACAAAAAACGTTTTACAGTATTTTGCTGTTTTTTTATTGAGATTACGGTAAAATACAGGCAGCTGTGGTTGCCAGTAATCTACTGTTTCTAACATTTTAAGGTCGTAAATTCATTTTACAGAATATTTCTGTTAAAAATACATTCCACAGTCTGTATTTTTTATCAAACACATTTAACCCCTTAAATCCCAGAGCAAAATCCTCACTAGTGTCCTCACTACAGAGGGTTGAACACTCAGACAGTGATGAAGTTAATGAGATAATTAAATGTCCAACTATAAGAAGATTGAGAATTATTGATGAACAACTGTTAACAAGCAGAATCACTGAAAGAAAAACACAAATTACAGCCAAAACCAAAGATGAAATCAACTAAGAATAAAACTCTAAATAAAATAATAAAAATAAAACAAATTGCAAGTAAAAAAAAGTAATTTCTTAAGATCTCAGCAGAGATCATTAAACAACTCCACAAACATCAGGAGCTTCACTTATTATTGACCTTTGACTTTATTTCTGTCACATGAACAAAAGATCTTAATGAAATTTATGTTGCTTATTTGAAGTCACCATGATGGAGGTCAGATGGGAGTCTGCTTTAGTTGGGCTCTTCAACCATTTGTTCTGACACTAGTTTTTATTCTGGCTGCTATAATTAATTGTGTTAATCACACTATTGGTATAAAATGAATGGCCAAAAGAAAATAAAAAAACAGTGATAAGTCTGATAAGGTTAACTATGCTTTTAAACCCACCCTCACCTACTTGTGCACTCATTGAATATCTTGTTAGTTATAAGTGAGAAATGAATACCACATGTAAATGAAACCACTTGACCTACAGCAGCCATTGACCATTTTTAATTTACCAGACCTGAATACACCACTCACAATGAGAATGTTTGATCTATGGCAAAACTTAAAAACACACAGACATCAACAATTAGTCTTTGAATCTCAACAATGGTGGCAAACAAAAAAAAAATCTAATAAAAATCAACCCAGAACAATAAAAACAATCTACTGAAATATTACACCCAAAGAACAAGATAAAATAAAGGAAAAGAAAGAGATTGTAAGAACATTAAGCTGCATAATATATTTATGCTGCAATGCATGCTGGAATTTTTGTACTATGCTGGCACCCAGCATGCATTGCAGCATGATTGAATTAAGCAGCTTTTTTAGCAACTATGGTTGAGATTCATATCCTGATTTTTGATGTCTGTGTGTCATAATGTGCAGCTGCAGATCTCAAGGTTTTGTGCATGAAACTAATTAAATTTAAAATTCTTATGAATTCCTTTGTTGTTTGTTGAACCTCCATGTTATACTGTAATATATCCCAAACAATTTCAAATAAAACAATTTTCTAAGGCAGAACTTTTAAAATACTAGAAATTATGTCTGTAATGATCAAGTAGACACAGTTTAGTTCCTCTTTGCCCTTCTTGATATAACTGATGAGTAACGGAAACACAGTTATAACAGCCAGAGAAACATTAAGATAAAAGAGTAAAGATTCAAGAGTCCAACTAAAGCAGCCTCTGATCTCCATGATGGTGAGGTCAAATGAGATATTTTAATAAAAAATATAAACCTCTGTTAATTATCAAACATTCTTGCAGATATGAGAGAAATGAAGTCAAACTGTAATCAGTGAAGCTGCTAATGCTGTTATTTAATGTAGTGAGGCTGTCTGTAGTTTTTTTTCCTTGTTATTTCCTTCAGTGATTGGGCTTGTTTAACAGCAGGTGTCCATCAGTGTCTGAATTCACTCATTTTTGGTTATTCACTTTGTCTAGTGGACTAAACTGATTGACTAATTTAGGGACTAGTGAATGAGGGTGTGTGGTGAGATTTCAGACACTCTGATTAGTTTCTCAAAAACAAAGGTTAGATCTAGTACAGTTATTTTCCGCATTTTGTACAGAAATGAGCTGTTAATCATTTAACAGGTTTTCACTGTAGATTATACAGACTTTTACTGTTAAAATCACAGACATTTTTTTTCAGTGTATACAACAGCTTAACTGTTTTAATTTTGACTGTAATGTACAGTAGTAATAATGTGCACCGTCAAAGTTGATTTGGAAGGATAATTATTGTGAAAAGCGCTCTATACATTTAGTAGCCTGCATTAGAGGTCTTCACAGGTTCAAAAAGTCATACCTGAACCCGAAGAGACCTGTAAATGTGCAGCACAGAACTGACCTGGAACTGTATATTATTTGAAAATTAGACCCGAGAAATGACTTAAATGTAGAACCATTCTAAAGAGTTATCAGCACCACAGTGGAAAATAAAACCAGGTTCTGCATCTGTATTTCCCGCTTATAGTGCATCACATGCTAATTTTAATATAAGTTGCATCACTATTTGAGGTATTCTCTATGTCTGATTAACTCTGGTACTGTACAGAACATTATTACTATATACTATCAGGGCTTGACATTAACACCTGCCAACCAGCCAAAAGCGAGTCGATTTTAGCTGAGGCAGGTTAGACAGCCAATCCCAGCCACTTTGGCTGGTTGAAAATCATTTTTAAATTGCCAGTGCTGGCTCTTCACAAAATATTTGAATTTATGAATAGTTTTATAAATAAAACTTATGTTTAGTTTTATTATACAGCTATATTTTGCTTGTTTTGACACATTGTTTAACTTTTGTGGCAAGGAAATAATTAGTTTGGTGCTGGCCAGAGAAAAAAATGGTAAATCCTTAATGTTAAGCCCTGAAAAGGCTTTTACATGTGAAATAAAAAAGTAATTGCAATGTGACACTGTAAAACCACAACCCATTTGCTTATGCTCACTAAGCAAGTTCATATAACACACAAATAAATGTTAAATAAACGGAAAGACGTGAACAACATTTAAATTAAGAAATGTTGGCATGCCAAAGTCAAATTTATGCATATAAAATATATTTTCCAAACAACAAAATTGTGACTAGTGAAAATGGCGAGTGGCTAGTAACATTGAAAAACTAGTAGCCACAGTGGCTCATCAAAAAAGCCCTGTATACTATAATATATAATATACGCTATTATATACTATTATACTATATGATATATTGGGACCCAGACCCTAACAACGTCCCAGGTCTTCTGTGAAGTCCTATAGCCTACATACAGTACATGAAAAAATAATGTAACGATTAAAATAAAATAAAATAAAAAAAGGAGGGAAGAATATTAAAATAACACATGAAATATGTTGCATTTTTAAATAAAGGATAACAAAGAATCAAAAAGACAGGACAGGCATATCATTTTATTAAACATAATGAACAGGGGATTTTCATGACTGGATTTACCATAGTAAATGTTAAATTTGACAAGCAAATAAATAAGTATAACATTTTTTACCTGTTTTTGACAAATGCAAAATAAAAATTTGCATTGGTTAGGTGGATGCATGGAGGCAAGAAATGTGTATATTATCGTGCTTAGACCAGCTATCCATCGGGGGGGGGGGGGGGTTATTTGAGTCTTAACAGTAGAACAGGTCTGTTTAATTCTTGGCTTGATGCCTCTGTTTGAATTTGCAGGCTCCTCTTCATGATATCTGTCATCAGTGTGTTTAGACCAAACAATTTGTGCACACGCCAACAACCTGTTTTATCTTCACGCTAACATACACATGTGTGAAGAGAGGGAGAAAAGGAAAAGATACTGATTTATTACGCATTCTGCGAGTGCAAAGTTTAATGTATTCAACATTCAGCTTATGAATAATTGTCTTGAGTTACTATAGATTTTTTTATGACACAAGATTATTAAAGTACATAATACCAAAATACCAAAATAAAAAATCATCCACTTGTTTAAAATATATCTGTTTCTTTCTTCTATTCAACACAAGACTAGAAATTTTGATAAATACTGGAAAATAGTAGTCATTGACTTTCATTTTTTTTCCTACCATATATGTTACCTGCTAATAAATTAGTAATTTTTTCAAATATTTGCCAAAGTGATGCTTTATGAAGAGATTTTTTAAACACATTTTTAAACATAATAATGTCAATAACTTTTCTCAGTCTTAGCTTGCAGCTGGAAGGGCATTCGCTGCTTAAATGATATTTTAGAATAGTTGCCGGTTCATTACACTGTAGCACCACCTGATAAAAACGGGTCGAAGGAAAATGAATGAATTACAATAACAATTATTATTTCAACAATTATTTATATTTTTTTTGGCCAGTGTGACAGTAGTATCTTACTGCAGTAGTTATTTTGCTAGATACTAGCATTAAGCTTAACATGCAATTTAAAGACATAACTACACTGTAAAAAAAATCTGTAATTTTACGGTTTATTTCCAGCAGCAGGGGTGCTGAAAAAAAAGTTAAATAATGGCTGTTGAATTACAGAAATTTACTGTAAAATGACAGAGATTGAATTACAGAAATTTACCAGAAATTTAAATTTAAGGAAATTTTTGTAATTTAATGTCCGTTATTTTACAGTAAGTTTCTGTCATTTAACAGCCATTATTTTATGGGTTTTTTTCTGGCACCCCAGCTGCCAGAAATAAATCGTAAAATTATGGATTTTTTTTTACAGTGTAGGTTAATTAGATTAAATTAGGCTAATTAGGCAAGTCATTGGACAACAGTAGAATCAGAAAAATCAAGGGGAAAAATAAAAATCCACCGCTAGTAGGCAGCATCTGCCTGGATGACGTGACAACAGCCATATTGCGCCAGACCACACATTAAACACCAACTGATTGATGGAGAAAGATTTATAATATGGAAATAGTTAGGAGGCCATGTTGGACAGAGGCCAGTGGCCAAATTATGCCAGGATTAAACCCCTACTATTGTATTGAAGAGATTTTTAACAACCAGAGAGTCAGGACCTTGGTTTAACGTCTGAGCAGTATAGAGTGCCCAACAATATACTAGGCCATTAGGAACCACACAGACCACAGCCTGAGTGACCCATGCTGGTCTCACTAACACCACTTCCAACTGCAGCTTAGCTTTTCCATGTGGCCTGCCATTCAGGTAGTGACCAGGCGCAGCCCTGCTTAGTTTCAGTGGGTGACCATTTGAGAGTTGCAGAGAGCTAGCTGCTGGCTAAACATCACTTCTTGAGGTATGTTTAAAAAGGATAAGAGTTTTACAGGAGGGACTAATACTTTTGCCTGTTAAAGGCCTATAGTAATGATTTGATTGACTTTCCAACACTACATACAAGTGTACTATTGTGCGTTTGTTTACCTTCCACTCCCACAGCTTGACGTGAAACTAAATGTGCAGTTTACATTAGCTTGTTGTTTTGCACTAGACCATTCATTGTTGATTGTTCTAAAAATGTGAAAGCAGCTGATTTACTGTTGAAGTATTGAAAACAAAGATAAGTTTGTAGCATTGTGAGCATTTAGTAGCAGTATTTTTTTTCAACACTGTTCATCAAAATTAATATAAAGTACAATTTCACTAGGTGCCACTAAAAGCAACTTTGGTCTATATTGTCTTTAAAACCTTTAGCTTATGAGTCTGTTTCAGATCTTGTACATATTAAATACATTTCTCGTAACTGACCTGGAGTAAAATACTGTAAAAAAAAATTAGACAAATGTGGATTATTACTGTTCAACTTCTATTAGCATTTTTTGTTACAAGCTTACGTGTCAGAAATGATGTTGATGTGTTCACATTATCATCATTGTGCTGTTTAATTACAAGCCATCAGTAGATTTTACCAGAATTTTCCCTTCATTGCCACCCTTGAGTCTCTTGATTTTAAGTCTGTCCTCCATAAATGCCTTTATCATGTATTTACTGCCTCCTAGTGTTTCAAAGTTGACTTATTGTTTCATCTTCTTCTTTCAGGGTGGATGCTCGGGGTCTTCATGTGGTGGTTGTGACTGCAGTGGTGTTAAAGGGGCAAAGGTGGGCATGTTTTCTTCTACTTCCTGCCATATTATGTATGTTGCATCATTTTAGATGAATTAAGATCATAATTAACCTATTAGCCAACACTCAATTTTGGGGATTTCCACCTATACCTAACTTTAAATAGTTACAGTTCTTGACCCCAGTAAGCTAAAAACAAAAAGCAGGTATCATTGGAAAGAAGAGACTTTGAGCTTTACTATTACTTTTACTTACTAGAGGGTTTCATGCCTAAAAATATAAAAAGTTATACATTTTGAAGTAATGAGAAAGAAAAAATGTGTTCAATATTTGTTTTTCCACATACAACAATCAAACAGGAAAACATGAATGTAATAACCTAGAAAAAATATGCCTTGAAAGCCAAGTGTCTCATGAGTTTATATTTCAAATTTGATAGCATGCAGTGTTCTGTGACTATATTGGTGTCCTTCTTTCCCTCACCGCCAGAGGCACTTTCTCAAAAATGACCTTCCCAAACTAAAACAGTAACAGTTGCTGAATAACGTCTACATTCACAGTTCATGTATCTTTGGAAAGAAAGACATTTTGGACTTTACTATTCATCATGTAGAGTTTATAATGCTCAAAACCGAAAAAGTTATAGATGCTTAAGTAATGTAAAAAAATGTTTTAGTTTGTCAAGATAACTTGTGTTTTTTTAATGTAATCTACTCGTAAACACTGACATGCTAAAAACAGCGCCCCAATGCGTCCAGGGATGGACAGTATTTATGATACATGTTAATTAAATACGTATTTTAAATACAAAATAGTATTTTGTAATTTGTATTTGATAGGGTTTATAAAAATGGGTTAATATTTTGTATCAAAATACTTATTGTCCGGTATTTTTGTATTTTTAAAATACTGTAAAATACTTTGTAAGAAGTCTACATGATGACATTTTAAAAATGTGGCCTCAGATTGATGTTTTCTCAGTTATTTGCCTAGACTTGAGATCAGAACAGAACATTGATTAAGCAGGTGATCAATGCTAATATGCAATGGCAGTATAGTGTACAATTCGGCATCAGCATCTTTGCTTAAGAAATGACATAGAATAAAATAAGAACATGATGTGAAGCCTTTAGTACATAATTATTCTCAGTCTCAGTCCTGCAGGTGGAAATGCAGAGGAAGTTTAGAAATATAAAACACCTAAACCTAAAGATGGTGTACTGGTGTTCACAAAGGTAGTAAACTAAGACTTGATCAGCAGGTGCTATAGTTAATGAAGAGAAACAATGTCTGTTTTAAGAGGTCAAAGTGGCACAATACAGTATATGTATTGTTTATGTTGCGCCCCCCCCCCCCCCATATTTATAACAATATCTATGGCTATCAATCAATCAATCAATCATTCTTGCATAAATATTGAAATGTGGAATAAATATGATCTCTCTTTTATAGAATAAAACAAGTATTTTCACTTTACTCGAACTCAATCCTAGTACACAGAGTAAACTGATAGCCATAGATATTGTTATAAATATAAGAAAAAAAACTGTAAAAGCTAAATAAGATCAAATTATTTACAATATGCTTTACAGTAACAATAAATGTATTTTATTTTAGAATTTTATTAATTTCATGTTCTTAAATATGATGGTTTCTTTATTAATTCCTTGTAAAAAACAAAACAAAAACAAAAACGCCAAAGCCAAGATGCACACTTTTTTATTCATGAGTTTATTAATTTTTAAGTAAATACAGTGTATAGTGATTATCTCTAAATTGATCACCCAAGCTTACTAAATGATATTTACCTTCTAGATGTATCCGTTCAGCCAGCTTTTTATTATCATCTAAATATTTTACTAATATACAATTACATGATCTTCATATTCTTCAAAACTTTGAATTGAGTTGCTTCAAACAAAACAAACACACAAAAGTATAGTTTTTGCCAATAATCAATCATATTTCCTGGGGCATCAAGCAATGTTGTTTAGGAAAATGCTGTGGCTAGTTTTTGTGCCATCTATTGCTTTAGAGGAGAATACCAACAGCTGGCTTTAGCCCTGTTAGACTTGAGCTACTGTACACACAAAGCACACAAACACACTCATTAGCGTGAGAGTGTGTGTGGTAGTTCTTAATGTCAGAACAGTGATCTGTTGCGCCATCTAGTGGTGGGAGCGTATTAAGAACATTGTCATTTCCCAAAGTTAATGTATGCAGTGAATGGGTATGAATGAGATTCATAGAAAATATACAGTAGGTAATAAAAAGGTCTCATTGGTTTATGTTAGTTAATCTATTTACTAACCTAAACAAATAACCAATATATTTATTGCAGTATTTTGTATCATCTTTGTCAACGTTTCTTAATGAAAATACAAGCACAACTTTGATTTGAATAATGCATTAGCACATGTTGAGTTTAACATCAACTGCAATTATAAATGCTGTATTATTCACTGTAAAAGCATTACTTAGAGTTTTTATTTTATTTACTTTGAAATAAGATACATTTTCTTACCCCATTGGCAGATTATTTGGAAAACTAAAGAAAACTGCTTGATTTTGACATATATCTGAAAACAAAATATTTTTTTTATGCTTGTCTAGAAAATGCTTCTTGATTTATGAATTTGTAGATATTTGGACTATGAAACAAGACAAAAAACTAAGCGAGAAAAGTATTTTTATCATATTAGTAAACACATTAGCATACATATCACTCTAGAATTACGGCATTCCAAGGTATGCTAATCCCCAATAACAACCACTGAAACCTATAACACAGGCTCATCTGGGTACTGCAAATCATCTTGACTGTTGTGAATGCATTCATATGCATATTTTTTGATAATCTTTCAAGACGCGTTTTTTTATTGTTTGGCGACATCTTTTCGTGCCATCTTGTGACTAAATACATTTAGTGTAGGCTGCATTGATACATTTTTGTTTCTGTAAGCTTTAGGTTTAATTAAAAGGTTGATGAATTATTACCACTGAGACCATTGTTTTGTGGTGTTTACTTTTATGGCAAGTAGCTATGTAATAATCCAGATAATGTACGATGTGGTAGTTTTTGGCAAATAAACCCTTCACTCTTCGGATACAACAGATGCTGACTGATGAGAATTTTGGAAAAATGTACAATAATCCATTGCTTAAATAATGGATTTTTTTAAATAAGTGTGATCTAAATATAAGTAAAAGTAAAATAAGTGAAAAGAAAAAAAAGAGGAGAAGATGAAACTCTTTGAAATCATGACCTTTTGTTTTTCTACATTAGGGTGAAGTTGGGCTCCCTGGTTTGATGGGCCTTGTTGGATTTCCTGGAATGCAAGGTCACGAGGGCCCTCCAGGGTCAATGGGGCCAAAGGTAAAGTTTTGTACATTTCACCAATTCCAAACACATCCTTAAGTTTTATAAAGTATCTATCTATCCATCTATCTATCTATCTATCTATCTATCTATCTATCTATCTATCTATCTATCTATCTATCTATCTATCTATCTATCTATCTATCTATCTATCTATCTATCTATCTATCTATCTATCTATCTATCTATCTATCTATCTATCTATCTATCTATCTATCTATCTATCTATCTATCTATCTATCTATCTATCTATCTATCTATCTAT
>CAIGQZ010032939.1:2429618-2446428 GCA_903798205.1 Danio tinwini
ATATATATATATATTTTTTAATTATTATTATTATTATTATTATTTTTTTTACCAGGGAGACAAAGGGGAGACAGGAGCACCAGGAATTAAAGGAAGCAGAGTAAGTAGCCACACATGTCTGTCTGTCTGTCTGTCTGTCTGTCTGTCTGTCTGTCTGTCTGTCTGTCTGTCTGTCTGTCTGTCTGTCTGTCTGTCTGTTCTTGTTGTCTTTTGTATGTGCTTTCCAAAAAGGTTCATGAGATGCACATTTCAGCAATTTAAGAGAACTGGTTTATTATTCAGTTATTGGTTGATCGACATTCTTTTTATTAGTGAAAGTCAAGATTCACCCACAAAACTCTTTTTTTTTTTCAAAGGTTCTAAAAGAAATAACCTTGACAGTTAATGGCAACTTAATGAACCATTTAGCATTTGATGACAAAAAAACTTATAATGACACAATGTACAACTTACAATACCAACTGAATGAATATACTGTACTTAAGTAACTGCAACTTTGCAGCTTTTAAGAGATACGCAAGTTAGACGATGTGGAGTTGAGAATTTAATTTATTTAATGAGAACTAGACAGAACTAAACATTTTGGAAAAAGTTGCATGCATTGTGTAGGGCTGTTTGTATGAATAGCTTTTGAAAAAATTAATCTCATTCTTTGCAAATGTTAATGATGATTTGATAAATGCAACAACTGTAATAACACACTGTAAATTAGCATTTATAACATTATACTGTTAATGTGTTGTAGGGCCAACCTGGTCAAGCTGGTTTCCCAGGACGCCCAGGTATTCCAGTAAGTTGATTTTGTTTTTAAAGAAAACTGATTGCTTTGTATAAATACAGCGAATTTCAGGAGAAACCATTATAATATGATTTTTCTGTTATTGTTTCCAAAATCTACAGGGTCTTCCTGGTCTGGAAGGAGCACCTGGACCTCAAGGAATTCCAGGCTGCAATGGAACAAAGGTACAAAGAGTGTTTTTGAGACCTATGAACTTGCTAGTCCATCCACAATTAACATGTTCCATGTGGGATAATCATTCTGTGTCTTCAGTTACTCATAAAACCTTCAGTGTGACTGAATAGAGTATTTATTTGTGCTTTGCAGGGGGAGCGAGGTTTTGATGGGATCCCAGGTATTACGGGATTGCTTGGACCACCGGTATGACTCATTTTATATCATGTGCCTCTAATATTTCCCAATTATATCACATTTATTTTGTGTCATTACATAAAATTGTACGCATAATTTGATATTAGGTGCTAATCCTTTCCATCAACAGATTTCCAACCTAACAAATGTCTTTCTGAATCTTTCACAGGGTATACCAGGTATTAAGGGAGGAAAGGTATGAAACCTGTTCTCTACATTCCAAAGCAATAAAGCCAATACGTGACAGTGATTTTACCACTGATGTTAACCCTAAATGGATTGTAGAAGTGTGTACATTTAAAACAAATCTGTCCTACTTGACTGTAGAGAAACCAAACATGGTCATTGTAAATCATTATAAAAGATTGCACCAATTAGTTATCACAACTTAAAATTTTAAGTAAAATTAAATTATCTAGATTGAATGTGTTGACATAACTTACAGATGTTAACACTTTAATATGTTTCCTCTGCCACCATGCTTGCCGTCGCCACGAAAGTAGTAAGTGCGCCTGCAGCTTTTGACTGCTGGGTGGCGATTTAACCATACATTTTCAAATTTGCCTTTTTACAATTCTAGATAGAACGTTACTGTATGTGTACCTTATGTGATGTGTTTAATTTAAGTATAATTTTGTTTGTTTTGGTTTTCTTAGTAATAAACATGCCTTTACACTATACTGTATGTTTTAAAAAAATATGTCTACAATACATGGTGAAAAGCTTAGCACTAGGCTGAAAAAATAAGCAAATATAAGAAGATAATAAAGCAAATATATTAAGTTCTTTAGCCTTTATTGGGCCCTATTAAATTGCATTGGGGTAAAAGAACGTTTGATTTTTTAAATCCTTTAGTTTTATTTAGAATATGAAAAAATCCCCAAATATGCAAACAAATAAATACATTTAACACAGATTGTAATGGCATTCATTAAAACAACACAGGACAAGACATGTTTAATAAAAGCTAATCAAATGTCTCTCATTCTAAATGAATAAATGTTCATAATGGAAACGGGCTTTGTTATTCACTCAGCATGCACAGTGTAATTGTTTTCAAAGTCTGCCTAAATAGTTTCACTGCAAGCTAATGTTATATGCATACAAGATTGACATTTAATACTAAAAGAACTTCCTTACTGAAAAAGCAGGGTATTTACAGCTACTGTCTACTGAATATTTCTGTTCATTCGCATTCCATCCCTTTGTGCCCCCTGGCGGTATAGTCACAAACTGCTGTTACACCTAAAAACACGTTCTTAATCCTTTAGTGCGGCGGCAGTGCCACTCATGGCGGTAAAGGTCCTTTTGAAGTGTCACCCACTGTGTATATATATAACTTATTAGACTTGAGAACAAAAAGAATCAGCTGATCATATATATATATATATATATATATATATATTAGTTAATTGAACTGCTTCAATCATCTGAGCTTTATATAGTACAAATATGTGCAAATGCAAACAAAGAAATTTTAAATAAAATAAATTCACTTAAATCTACTATATATCACTATTTATGTGAAGTAAACTTAACATTTAAGGCAGCACAAACAAAGTTAAAACAACAATAACATTTTTTACAGTGTATAGTTGCTTTTACAAAATGTTGTTAATTGCAGTATGGCAATATTAATAAAATATTATATTTAAAGAGCACAGTTTTATATACACCAATCAAATTAAATCTGAATTGAACTATCTATTGAATGGTCAAAAGTAGCCATCAAAACATCCCAGACTAAATTTTCCCCTCCAATCAGCATTGTGATCAGTTTAGTAATCATAAATTGGGCAAAAGTTTGCCCAAAAAGCAAATTCACTGCTCATTATTAGTAGTCTATTGTTAACCAGTTGAAAACTTTATATAAAGTGTTGAGATCCTCTGTCAAGTAACTGAACGAAAATTGTGTGTGTACTAAATTTACTCTCATAGGGTGATCCAGGTGGTGTTATTGGATTACCCATCCCTCTAAAAGGAGACAGGGGCTTGCCAGGACAACACGGTTTCCCAGTAAGCATATTTTTTATTTAATGCATTTCTTGTTGTTCACTATTTGTACACATTATGTGTTGTACGCTTTAATAAACAGTGTTTCACTGTTTCCAAACATTACCTTATTTTCTCTTCCTAATTTTAGGGTCAAAAAGGTAATCCTGGACAACAAGGGCCAGTTGGCCCACCTGGACCTTATGGACCACACGTGAGTCTAAAGTTCAAATCTCTGAAACAAATAACAGCCTAATGCACAATCAACCAACACTAGTGAACTCCATCCTGAATCTCACATCATGCCATTTTGCTTTAAGGGAAGACCTGGCGATCCTGGTCAAAAAGGAGAGCCGGTAAGTGTTTGTGTTTGGTCTCTAAACATTAATAGTGGCTAGTGATTGTCTTACCTGATAACTAGTGGTTGTCGTACCTGATGTTTTGTAGGGTGACAAGCTGACATTTATTGGTGAGAAAGGAGAAAAGGTGAGTTCTAGAATTACTTACAGTATTGTAACACTTGTAATATACCAGTGTTGGGGTAATGCATTACAATTAATATGAGTTATGTAATAATATTACTTTTCTAAGTAACAAGTAATGCATCAATTTCAAAAATTAAGTAAAAATATTTGAGTCACTTTTTTAAAAATTTAATGCGAGTTACTTCATATTTTAATTAGTTAGCTTTAAAAATAAATTGCTGAATTAAAATTAATGTAGTCACATTGAATCCTGCACTCAATGAGAGAAATCAAAAACATACACAAACCTAGATGGCAGGCCAGAGACTTACATTTGTGTGATGGAAAATTCTCATTATTTTGAACGCATCGAAGACAAGAAAAAAGGGACTGGAAGTTCTGAAAGAGATCCGGCCTCAGGCAGGTAAAAAAAAATGACACAAAAGTAACTCAAAAGTAATGTAATGCATTACATACTATAAAAAGTAATGCTTTTTTGGGGGAGTAACTTAATATTGTAATGCATTACTTTCAAAGGTAACTAAGTTTAAAACGGCAATATACACAAAAGTCAGTACTCTCAGGGACTTTCCACAATTAAAAAACTAGTTATTCTAATCCCCAGATAAACAGAATACAATGTTATGTTGTTCAATGTCTCATACTGCTCATAGTTTACCCAGGGTTAACAGGTAATCCTGTCGGATGTACTTTCACACTGTACCATTATAAACACAGGTTAACATTTTTATTTGAATATGAGCTGTTTTTTCCCTCTCGAATGGACTTTTCTCATTATAGAAATCAATAAATAAAATTGTATTTCTCACTCAAATTGATGCTATTTGTAATTTTTTATCTGTTTCATACATGAACTATATAACTACTAGAATTGCAATAGTGGTCATTCCTACTGTTCATATTTGATTGTACTAAATTGAATTTTTATCACGTCATATTCATATTCAAAGCTTATATTTTAGTATTACAAACAAGATATTTTAAACAAAGAGATTTTAGAATTAATATTTGAATGTCTGTCATCATATTTTGTGAAGTTATTACCCTCAATTTTTATAATATAACTTGTATTTGTGTACAAATTACTGGACTGCCCCCAAAGTTGCATACCTCACTTTGTCTGGCAAGCGGGAGAGCAACGTTTTTTTTCACCAAAGTGTAAATGTGTTTTGTGAAAGTTTGAAAGACATGTGTGAAGTAAAGTTATGTTTTTCTTTAATATAAGTAATTAATGTTTTTGTTACAGTACGATGCTAGGCAACAGAGGCATGCATATTCAAAGCCACAGAAAAAAAAAAAATAGTGGACACTAAAATGTATGCGGCCATTTTGACCAAAGTATACATTCTGAAAACTCTTCTGTATTTTGTAATTTGTAAAAATAAAATTGTTGGAATGAAATGCATGCAAATCTAGGAAAAGTCCACATAGTTATATTTGTGTGCTTCTTAGTATAGAAGTTGTCTATATTTTATAAACCATTGTTTCCAAACCACATTCCTGGAGGACCACCAGCACTGCATGTTTTGGATGTATTCTTTGCCTGTCACATCCATTACAAGTCTTTCAGTCTCTACTAATGAGCTGATGATCTAAATCAGGTGTGTTTGGTTAAGGAGACGGGGAAAATGTGCAGAGCTGGTGGTCCTCCAGAATTTTAGTTGAGAAACACTGATATAAAAATATGCCTATTATTGTAATTTGTCCAATGATGCATCACAGCAGTCACATTTCCTGGTTTAGATCTCAATCATTTTAATAATTATTCCTGGTTTCTCTTATCAGGGACAAAGAGGCTTAACCGGCCCCCCAGGTCCACCAGGAAGATCAGAGGAATACGAAGGCCCTGCCACAACACATTATCTTCCTGGACCACCGGTATGTCATCAAATCTTCAGTAAAATTAATTCATTTTTGTGCGTGGCTTGAGATAGCATTACATTGCTGAGTATTCCATATGTCTTGCATGTTTTCTAGGGTGAGATAGGCTTTCAAGGAGACAAAGGAGACAAAGTAAGTGGCACACATAAACAAATACAAATAGCGCTAAACAAATACAAATAGTTTAGTGTATTATAATAATTAGTAGTAATATTTTATATTGAAGTCTAACATTATAGACATGTATAATTAATTTATGTAATTAGTATATATTGTGTATGCATATCTGGTCTCTAGTGATTCTGCCATTTAAATCTTTGTCTAAACATTTTAAGGAATAGGTATAACAATTATTTTTGTTTTTGCACAAAGGGTTCCTGTGCACCACATCAACATGGAATAAAAGGCGAACCAGGACCACCAGGGCCAATAGTAAGTGACATTTACAAGAACACACCTGCATGTTTATCTAAACCAAGGGTGCCCAATTTTTTTGTATTAAAGGTGCTGTATGTAAGTTTTTGACTCTTCTAAAGCATAAAAATGCCATAATATGTGTGCAGATATTTAAGAAACATCCCAAGTGAACACCTGTTTAACTGAAAAACAATGCTGAAGTCAGAAATTCTGCTTTGAAAATGTTTTTTTCCTGTGCCGGAACGCTGTCTTTGTTTAGGTAAATTTAACCTGCACAATGCCAGTTTAGCCAATTATAATTCAGCACCCCGGGTTGCCTTGTTGGAAAAAAACGTATTTCGTTCATTCATTCAGAAAGGCTCTGAAAGCATGCGTCCGTGACCGAAAATGCGTCCTCCGGTGGACAGTATCAGACGTCGAAATGAGACAGATTCAGTTCCACATGAGGTTTTTAATTAGCAAATGATATAAATATTACGAACGTAAACATTAGGTGAGCAGGTTACATTGTAGCTGCGTGTCCTAACAACACGTTTTGTGACGAGATACGCAGTGATGAGCAATTTGGCTGTTTGCACCAGACGAAACACGACAGAAATTTAAATACAGCCTTTCAGAAGCACAGAATATGCACTCACTCACGAGAAGATAAGGTTTATAATCTATTGTATACATGTTAACCCTCTTTAACATCATTAAATGTAGATGCTGAATCACTCATATGTGTTTAGTTCTAAAGTTCAATTTCAAACGGTTTATTGTATTTTCAAGATCTGAGGTGAACTATCTGCTGCTGCTTTCAGTATATGGCAATAAATGTTATGTACAATGGCATTCAAACTTACATTGTTAGCATTTAGCACTGTTTAAAGCACATAAGGTTTACCTGAGGTGATCAATGTCATAGGTTCCTGTTGTTCAGCTGTGAGAAATAGAAGCCGTTTCTAATAAATAAATTTGAGGTGTTGGTTAGAACCAACAAAATCGCATGTCGTTGCTTTAATTTAGAACACGGTTTAAATCACTCACTCCTGTGCTCAATCTGGCAACCCGCGCTTGTGTTTATTTTGATCCAGGAGTGCAATACTTAGTTCAACCACTGGGTGTCAACTTACATACTGTACCTTTAAGGGCCAAAAAAACCAAAAAAACAAATATCATTGATAGCCGTGGGTCAAAGATAAATACCAAACTATTTAACATAAAAATTGGTGGGTAATTTCTGAATTAATTTCATAATATAAAATAAATAAATAGAAAACACCACTTTGGATCATATTAACTAACGCAGTGTAATTTTTAAAATTCTAACTTATTGCAATAAAAATATAACCAATCACATTTATAACACAAGTTCAATGCTGTCAAGCAGAATCTGCCTTTGCCTTGATTCACTCACCACAGTCTCTGCATTGTCCTCTATCCATTGTATGTACATCTTAAACTTAATCTGATTTATTTACACAATTTACATTGAAACATTTAATTTCAGATTTCAGTTTTTTTAATAATACAAACAACTATAATGTTGAATTAAATGGTCACATTTTTCATTTGATGATCCGTTTGTTGAATTTAAGTTACATTGCATCTACAAGCCAACAAATTTTCATTAGATTATAAGTAGACTGTAAGGTTGGGGTTAGTGTTGGTGTTAGAGTTAGCGTAAGTTGACATGTACTTGCAAAGTTTCTAATAGTCAGTTAAATGTCTGTTTAAGGAGCAGTATCAACAGATATTAAGCAGACAGTCTACCAATACTCAGATGGATCATCAAAACAAAGTGTTACCCATTAAATTTGAAATGACAATCTCTAAACCATTCTCAGATGGTATGGTTGGCCAAATCAAAAGTTACCATGGGCCAACTTTGGCCCGCAGGCCCTAGTTTGGGCATCTGATCTAAACAATACATGCAATCTTTAATTTGTCAGCTTTATCTCTTAAATTCTATGGTAGGGGTGTCAAGCTCATGCATCCCTGCAGAATTTAGTTCCAGTCCTACTCCACCACACTTATACCACGGTCACACTAGAGTTTGAGCATGCAAAATTATGTTGTACGGGGCTGTGAAAAGGAGCAGGATTAAATAAGATGATTAGACATTTTAAAAAAGCAAGCGATTGGTCCATATTTTAATTTTATTTTAAGAGGTCATGTTTTGATCTTCGTTTGGTCTCACGGAGTCACGTGATGCGATTTCGCAGGTCAGAGCTCACCAAGCTTAAACTTTGCAATGCAGTGAACTGCAAAACTCACATGAGTTTCACATGTGTTTAAATCAACATAGGCTCATTCTGTAAATGTAGTCCTATATACATTTCTGGAGATCTCGAAATATGTAGCCAAAAGTGCGTATGGCTGCATTTCGTTTTCAAAACTAATGATACGGGGCGGTATGACGCTGTTCCGTTGACAGCACCCTCTGGTGGATTTATGTGAGAAGAGCTGGTGCGAATAGCACTCTTGAGAGAAATTTGAGATCTGAAAAAGCATACACAGCGGGCTCTGGTGGATTTGCAAAAACAAAAACTGCAAACAAACGTAGCTCCTAGGACATATTTGGCTCTCTTAAAAAAATTATAAGGTACATTTTCAGAATGAGCCTGGGTTGGTTTAAATGGATGTCTATGGGGCAAAAAGTGAACATGCCTTAGACTTCAAATAAGAACACCATTAGTTTGAATAGGTGTGTTTAATTAAGGTTGAATGTAAATTGTGCAGCGGTTAAGGCCCTCAAAGGTTTGGCGCATGTTCTATGGCAGGGGTGTCCAAACTCTGTCCTGGAGGGCCAGTGTCCAGGAGAGTTTAGCTTCAACCCTAATCAAACACACCTGAACCAGCTAATTAAGCTCTTACTAGATGTACTAGAAACTTCCTGGCAGGTGTGTTGAAGCAAGTTGGAGCTAAACTCAGCAGGACACCGGCCCTTTAGAACCGAGTTTGGACACCCCTGTTCTATGGGATTCAAAAAGTATTACTTTTTCATGTGTCACTAATTCAATGCCTTTTTAACATATTTATTTATATCATCAGAATATTAAATCAAAAGAAAAGCTGAATTAAAGAAATGTGTATTTAGTTTTTTTTTCTTTTGCTTTATTGTATGGTTTGAAAATTAGGGACGTCTAAAGGTTTTTAAAAATTCTGCTATATGAATGGCTACACTACCATGTAAAATGTATAGTTTGTTTTATGCAATTATTTTTATTATTAAGATGGGGTGAATCATGAATAACAACTTATTTTCTACATGATTTAAATAGATGTATAAAGTGTTTAATGAATGCTTATTCATTTCAGCTTGACTTATATTGTATTGGGATGCTAACATTATTAAATGCATTGAAGTATCATAGAAAACATCACACAGCAGCACTTGAGCTGTTTGAAACAAGTCTATAGTTATAATTATGTTCTACAGAATGATTTGAGATTATTCAATTAGCATATTGGCCTTGCATGGAAGCAAAAACATTTGATTATTTGTATTAGCATCTGATTTTTTTGTATTAGAAACGGCTGTTAAAAAAAATCTGAGCTTCAATTTATTATATGTCTCTTTTTTTTAAGGGGAAACCAGGGAAAGATGGACAGAGTGGAGAAAAGGTAAAGTATGTTGATCTTGGATAAAGATTTCAGATGTCATGATCAAGTGTAGCGTTAGCTACTTGTAGTTTTTTTTTTCTTTTCAAATACTTTGGCCACACTTATTATTTTTTAATACTTTTGTAATAGGGGGAAATTGGCTTCCCTGGTAATCATGGGCTTGATGGCTTCAAGGTAAGACATTTCATCTTTAATGGTCACGAGAGATATAAATGATTTAATCTATTTAATGTATTTTACTTACAATTTTTGTTTATTGTTCAGGGTGACAAAGGAGAAAGAGGACCACCAGGATATGTACGTGTTATCTAAATCTATCATCTAAAACTGTACTGAAGGATAACAAGTCATATACTGCTTCCTCGTGTACTTGTGAACAGTGTTATAGACTTGTAGAAACAAATTATAATAATTAACTTACAGGGTGCTGGTTCTCCTGGCCCTCCTGGTCCTCCAGGCCTCCCTGGAGCAGAAGGAGAAACAGGTGATGTCTGTATAATTTATTTGTCCGTATGTGGTTGTCTTTATCAGATTGCTCAGTCTCTTTATCTGTTCATCTGTTTTTACATGGTTCAGGTTTTCCTGGAGAGCCAGGAGTTCCTGGTCCCCCAGGTGAGAAAAAAACAAACTCTTTGATAGGTTTAGGTTACCGTTTTGTAGTACAGTAGTTCACAATAATGATTCTTTCCCTCATGATCATGGTTGACCACAGGCAGATATATTGAGGGTCCTCCTGGAATACCTGGCTTCCCTGGAGAGATTGGCAAGAAAGGAGATAAAGGAGCCGATGGACTGTCTTTTCAAGGTCCCAAAGGAACTGATGGGCAACCTGGCCCACCTGGACCGCCAGGACCTATCAGTAAGAACATAATAAACACAAATGATCATGTCAGGTTTTGATATCAACTTTTCATAGTTTTGTTTGTAAGTGCAAAGCAAATGGCACCATGTGTGAAAAGGCTTGTGTTGTTTCATTTATTATCAAGTTCAGAGTAACACTGTGTTATTATTTTAGATGAAGATTGTGTTGTTGCAAAAGGAGCTCCAGGCCCTCCGGGACTTCCAGGGTTGCAAGGAGAGGTGGGACAGAAAGGTGAGAGAGACATTCAGATCATTCATTTGTTCACAGTAGTTTTGATTCCTCTAAATCACTTCTGAATTGCTCTACTCATACAGGTGATCAAGGCGAAACATGCACAGAGTGCAATGGTTTTGGCCCCCCTGGTTTGCCTGGTCCTCAAGGTCCAAAGGGCCTGCAAGGTAAGAAGCAATAAGCAAGGCTTTGTTTTGGTATATTGTTTTTTTCTTAGATTATGCATAATGTTGGATGTTTTTATTTCAGGTTTTCCTGGACCAGCAGGTTTTAAAGGCGATAAGGGTTTGCCAGGACCCAGTGGGCCAGCTGGAAATGCTGTAAGTTCATTTTCTATTGTAATTTAACAACAAAGAAGTTAGTATAGATATACATTTTCTCTGTGCAAAATATAAATGTAGATATACTGTAAACATTTTGGAATCTTATAAATCCCCCTTTTGCATGTTTTTGTGTATTTTGTAGGGTTTTAATGGTGCTCCAGGTTTAATAGGTAAACCTGGTGCTCAAGGTGAACCTGGTGATATATTTGTGGCTCCTGGACTGAAGGGAGATAAGGGCTTACCTGGTACTACTGGAGACAGAGGATTCCCGGGTGTTGATGGGCTCCCAGGAAAGGATGGACGACCAGGTCATCCTGGAATCAAGGGAGAGCCTGTAAGTAGTAACTCTAATGCTGCGTTCACACCAGACGCGGAAGAAGCGTCAAGCGCGAGTGATTTACATGTTAAGTCAATGCAAAGACGCAAACAGATATCCTGCGGCACGATACGTGCGGATGAGGTGGTGCAAATGACGCGCGTATCACGTGTTTCACGCGAATCGCTCGAGTTCGAAAATCTGAACTTCAGTGTACATTCATGCCGCGTTAACCAATCAGGAGCTTCCTCTTGTGGGGGCATGATTATGACGTAGCCAGACTTCAGTTTATGATCTGACTGTGACAGGATAATCAACGTGAAATGTTTGCAGGGTCTGATAATAATATTTATGGCATTCGTTATTAACAACCTATCTAAATGTCTTGTCGAACAATTTAATGTGACGTACTAATCTAACGTACAGACGTAATGAAGGATTCATAATTTTAAAATGTCATTTTTACCTAAACATAAGAATAATAATTAGAAACTGCGAATAACTGTGCAAAATTGCCAATACATTGAATATAACTCATTGTCAACTTGTGTGTGTGTGTGTGTGTGTGTGTGTGAGAGAGAGAGAGAGAGAGAGAGAGAGAGAGAGAGAGAGAGAGAGAGAGAAATGTGTCGTCTGTCTGTGGTTGTAAAGTGTACTATAAACTATAAAAGTCATACAAATATATAAGTTATTTAAGTGAAACACGTTTCGTTAAATCCTTATATCATCACCTCACGCGCCAACAAAGCAGAAGCAGTTGACTGTGCGGCACGTACAGAGCATATTGCTTTTCACACTGGCAAAGTCCATGTAGCGGTCAGATCTATCTATCTACTTTAAAGTTTTTGTACTCAGGGCTTGACATTCACTTTTTTGATCACCAGCCACAGTGGCTAGTAGTTTTTCAACGTTACTAGCCACTCTGCATTTTCACTTGCCACAATTTTGTTGTTGGGGAAATATTTTTACATGCATAAATTTGACTTTGACATGCTGAAGTTACTTGAATTAGATTTTTTGTTTTGTTTTGTCCACATGCCTCCTCATTCATTTCACGTTTTGTGTGTCATGTATGAGCAAATGGGTCATGGTTTCATAGTGTTATACTGCAAAAAGTTTTTTATTTTACATGACTTTTCAGAACTCAAAATTAAGGATTTACCATATTTATCTCTGACCACACCAAACAATAATTATTTTTAGCCACAAATTTTAAATGTGTCAAAACAAGCTGAATATCTGTATACTATACTTTTTCTTTAACAAAACATTTCTTAAAAAAAAAGAAAAACAATTGACTTTTAAAAATAATTATTGTCATGTATCAAACATATGCACAGTAATCTGTCCTCTCTAATAGTCTGTCAGATCATTAGTTAACTACACATACATGGAGAGTTAATCTCATATTAAAGCAATGTTGTTGTTAAAAAAAGTTAAACCATATTAACAAAAATAACCAACGGCAAAAGAAAACAGGTGAAAAACATACTGTGTGTGATAATGAAAGGATGATCACACGGTTAAGGCCAATTAATAAACTGTTCAAAGCGAAAGCAACCGGTGCTGCTTACAAAAAGACATATTTGGAGCTCTTGAAAGCAGCAAGACTGTGGGTGCATTAGCATAGCTTTTTGTCTGGTCTATATGAAAGAGAACCAATCACAGTTGTGTTTCAGGCACGGTTGCTTCAAGCAAGAAAACAGGAGTGCGCACGCATTTTAGTTGCATCACGCATCACATTAGCTGTTAGCGCGACTGATCATCCTCTCATTAGTTATTCACCTGCTTTCTATTACTCCCACGAATGCAATTATTTTTGTCAGTCATGCTGCTTCTCGATTCTAAGATCACATTTGCAGGCATATTGGGTCATCCTTATAGTCGAGCCCTGCTTTTAAGAAAACTACAATTTCAAATTATTTTCAACCAGCCAAAGTGGCTAGTAGGAGTGTCTGTCTTACCCGCCAAAGCTGAAATCTACCTGAATTTGGCGGGTGTTAATGTTAAGCCCTGTTTTTACTTATACTTTTCTTCTGGCCGCGGCAATTTCTTCCAATACCACTTCATCTGCAAGTCTTTTTATTGCAAATTATGTAGCCTGGCCACCTCGCGTGGCCCCCCCCGCAGTGCGTGTCCTACCGCTATGCCACTGGACGTAGCGCCTGTTGTTGATGTCCCAGAGGGAAAATCCTCTTGCCTAAACTGACAACAGTTCATCAAAATGGGCTCAGCTCAGTCAGAAGCACCTCTGAATGCTTCCATTGTCCTGGTTAAGTTTCTGAAGGAATTTATGAGCTCACAGAGCTGAGTGCACCTCTGAAAGGATCTAGTGGACACTGCTCCAAACGTTTTAACGCTGTTTTCCAGCCATCAAAAGGCACATAAACACAGTAATTTTCTCAATAAAATCCATGTTAGCCATTTAGCAATGAAGCTAGAGTCACCAGACAGAAGCCCTGCCCATCACGCAAATCCGCGTCTATTGCTCAGTGACTTGACAAGCGAATGAAGTAAATTTTTAAACTCAAAATGTTTATCCGCGCATTCCATGTCTGGTGTGAACACAGCATAATACATTTGACAAAAAATGGCATACTTCTGTTTTGTGTCTATTTTTATAGTGCACAAAGTCCTGTTGTCTCTTCTACAATATTTTATTATTCATGGAATGTCTGATATTTTGGTTATATTTTCTATATTTAGGCTACATTTGGAATTAAGGGTGATCGTGGCCCAGATGGAGATTTTGGAATTCCTGGCCCTCCAGGTGAGAGAGGTCCCCCAGGTGAACCAGGTATAGGTCGGCCAGGTGAACCTGGAGATAAGGGCTCTATAGGATTCCCTGGTCCATCAGGAAGGCCAGGACTACAAGGTCAGTAATTTAGAGTTTATCCAGAGGTTTTCTCTTTTCTGTTCTTTAGTAAAGCCCTAATCCCAATTTTTAATTTTTTTTGTAGGAGCTAAAGGTGAAGCTGGTAAAGTCATAAGTTTACCTGGGCCTCAGGGTGCCCCAGGCCCTCGTGGAGAGAGTGGTAGACCTGGTCTTCAAGGTACATTCAAAGGATATGATTATGTGTCATTGTTCTGAATAACTGCAATCATTTCTACAAGGCAGAGTTGGTTGTGTTGATGTCACTTTCATTTTGTTGCCCAGGTGATAGAGGATTTCCAGGTGAACGTGGGGTTCCAGGATTCCCTGGAGAAAAAGGTGACCCTGGACTGCCAGGAATTGGACTTCCAGGACCCCCAGGGCCAAAAGGTAAACTGCAAATGCCAAACTATAGCAGTTCAATTCAATTCAATTAATCTTCATTTGTATAGCGCTTATACAATGCAGATTGTGTCAACGCAGCGTCACATGAAAGTTTATAGGGAATTAAAACAGTGTCAGTTTAGTTTTCAGTGTTTAAGTTCAGTTCAGTTTAGCTCAGGTCAGTGTGGGTTAATAATCACTTCTGAGAGTCCAAACACTGAAGAGCAATTCCATCGATGGACAGCTCTACAGATCCCGAATCATGCAAGCCAAGTGGCGACAGCGACGAGGAAAAAACTTCACCAATTGGCAAAAGTGAAGGATTTAAAAAACCTTGAGAGAAACCAGGCTCAGTTCGACACGACCATTTCTCCTATGGCCAAACGTCTTGTGCAGAGCTGCAGTCTAGGTGCAGGAAGGACCTCAGCGAAGACTCGTCTGTCCTTGGAGCATCACAGGAATCAGTCTCATGCTCTCCACTATGACCGCCACAGCAGCTGCTTAGGATACGGCCTGGTCCAGAAACCTTGGAATCATCTCGTCGCTGGTCTTGGATCGCATCAGTGGCACTGCATAGTCTGAGGGCCTCGAGATAAGTACCCCCAGGTGGAAATACAGAATAAGGAGAATAATTAGTGTAGCTGCTGTTCATAGTGTATATAAACAAGAAGCAAAATTCTGTGTGGGGCACATCATGCGTCATACTGCTATGTAATGCACTGAGTGTATGCTTTGCTAAAAAGATAGGTCTTTAATCTAGTTTTGAAGAGTGAGAGTGTGTCTGAGCCTCAGACATTATCAGGAAGGCTATTCCAGAGTTTAGGGGCCACAAATGAGAAGGCTCAACCTCCTTTACTCGATTTTGCTATTCTAGGTACTACAAGAAGCCCTGAGTTTTGAGACAGGAGGTTGGTTAAATAAACAGGAGCTAGATTATTTAAGCAGTCTGTTTATGTATAAAAATGAAATGCAACAGTATCTTTTAAACTGATATCACTTATGATAACAGATTGATATCAGTGATGTCACGGAGGTGGGATGGTCTGAATAATTAGCATTTAACACTATCTTTTAAACTGTAATTTGAGATAATTCTTAATACTAGCAATTAAACCTTGCTTTGTTTGATTAGTAAATATTGCACCAGTTAAGCAAGTAATAGGAGTTTATGAATGCTTCTGAGAGCGTGTTCCTTACATGATGTAGAAATCATGATGGTGCTTATTGTAGCTCTCCATGTCAGTCGATGCTGCATTTTTTGGAAACCACAACTAAGCCCTTAGTTTGGAATGATTATATACGAGGGAACACAGTTCAGACAATCAGACATTCTAGATTAGTTTATGGCATATTAATGACTTAATGAGGTGCCTCATTGAGTGTTATAATTTGATGTTCTGTCAATTTCTGCAAACTCTGCTTCATGGTTGAATGTGCAAAATGCAATGGTAATGATGCTAAGTTTCCAGTAGACTCTATAAAATAAGAAAATAACTGAGTTCTTTATGTTCTGGCAAATGCACATTTTAGCTATTAGTGTTGCTGATTGTAATGAAAATAACTTTAGCATAAATGGGTGTGATATTATGTTTCAGTTATATAATTTATCTTTCTAACTGATCATCTCTTCCTCTGCTAGGGTACTCTGGGATTCCTGGACCAAGTGGAATTCCAGGAGAGTCTGGTGAACCAGGTCAGGATGGCTTGCCTGGTCGCGCAGGAACACCTGGTCAAAAAGTATGATGGTGGATGTCATTTGGATATTCATGTATTGCTCTTTTTATAGAAATTAGAAATTATCTGACTTTGTTCACTGACTATGAGCCATATCATGTGCAGGGTGAACCTGGCAGGGGCCTTCCTGGTCCTAAGGGTACCACAGGTCTACCAGGAGTGCCAGGATTTCCAGGGGAAAAGGGTAATACTGGAATGCCAGGGGTTCCTGGAACAGAAGGACGAAGTGGACCACCTGGACCTCAAGGACTTAAAGGTACAGTTATATGATGGTTTGTCATAATACTTTTTTTATAGATTATTACCAGATGTTCATAATGTTCTTCTTTTACAAGTGAATAAGGAACTTTTAGCAGGTAATTTGCTAAGAGTTTGGACATTGAAAATAAGATGAGTTGTTTCAGCCAATTATGTGCAGTTCCATTGTTGCCCAGTTCTGACAAAGCATTTTCCTGCTTCTCCACTGTAATAATATGTTAGATTAGTATTACAGGATTAGTATAAACGTTATTATTATTATTATTATTATTATTATTATTATTATTATTATTATT
>CAIGQZ010032939.1:2446438-2467502 GCA_903798205.1 Danio tinwini
TTATTATTATTATTATTATTATTATTATTATTATTATTATTATTATTATTATTATTATTATTATTATTATATGACTAATTATTATTATAGGTGTTTGATTGATGGCTTACAAAAATGTAGGCGGATATTAGAGGTGCTATAATAGCACTTGATTAATTGTGTTACTTTTGCAGGTAACCCTGGACCACCTGGAGTCCATGGTGCACTAGGGCCACCAGGTCCTCCAGGACTTGGAGAACCTGGAGCTCCTGGACCAATGGGGCCACCTGGAGGCCCTGGACCCATTGGTGAGATGTTTCTATTAACTAGCACCCACACTTACATGCCTAGATGTTCACATTTTAAATAGTTTGTGTCTTGGTGATGTCCCAGGCCAGATTGGAATAAAGGGTGATAAGGGTTATCAAGGACTACCTGGTTTGGACATGCCTGGCCCTCCAGGAGACAGAGGTAGCCCTGGTGTCCCAGGTCTACCAGGATCGAAGGGTTTGCCTGGCCAACCAGGAGTTCCTGGAAAAGATGGCTTTCCTGGCGAACGTGGTGAGTGTTTCCTCCTTGCCATCTAACAAAACTCCCTTTTTTTTTGCTTAAAATGATTTATATTTGAATTTGTTTTTCAGGCCCAAAAGGAGAAATAGGAATCATGGGAATAACAGGACCACCTGGATTTCACGGATTAGTTGGAAACCCTGGAGATCCTGGGCAAAAGGGTATGTGAACACACAATAGAAAAAAATTCCTATTAATCATTTTCTTTTCGGCTTAGTCTCTTTAATCAGGGGTTGCCACAGCAGAGTGAACCGCAAACTTATGCAGCATGTGTTTTACACAGTGGATGCCCTTCCAGCCACAACCCAACACTGGGAAACACACATAAACTCTTGCATTCACACACATACACTACGGCCAATCTATTTTATTCAATTCACCTATACTGTTTTGGACTGTGGGGGAAAACCGGTGCACCTGGCGGAAATCCACGCGAACACTGGGAGAACATGCAAACTCCACACAGAAATGCCAACTGACCCAGCTGAAGCTCAAACCAGCGACCTTCTTGCTGTGAGGCGATTGTGCTACCCACTGCGCCACCGTGAAGCCCTACAATTGCTATTATTTGGATTGAAAAATAAACTGTTGTGCATACTGTCTTCTTACAGTGCCATGGCATTATTAATGACATTGTTGTGCCTCTTTTAGGTGACCCAGGTGTGCCTGGGATCAGAGGAGTATTTGGTGATTTAGGCACCAAGGGTGAGAGGGGAGAGCCGGGTCTACAGGGGCCACCTGGAAACATGAGTGATGTGGACATGGAGCACATGAAAGGGGATAAAGGAGACATAGGAGACAGAGGTACAGAAAGCAAAAACGAATTTACAATAAAAAATTGTTTGCCATTGCAAAAGGATATTTATACTTTTCTCAACTTTGCAAATTATCTTTTCATGTATACAAATCATTTTGAGGGCGCACTCACACTATGTTATGCGAACTGTGCCCAGTTGCATTTCCCAATTCGTTGAGAAGTGTGAGTGCTCTGAATCGGACTCAGTCCCTGGCCCGGTTGGAAGAGGTGTGCCAGAGGTTCACTTGGGCTTTGTAGTGTGAGTGCAAAGCGCTCCTGAGCCCGTAACTGAAGATGAGATGTCACTTGTTTCATATGGATTTATTAATCATTCTTAATTTTCAATAAACGCAAACTGTCTTAGTTTATTAAAGACACAAACCCCTTGCCTCCTAATACCTGCTGCACAAGGACTTTTATGATTATTCATGAAAGTTAAAAGTGACTGATTTGTTCAGCAAAATGTTTGACTGCGTGTCACTGCATCCCAAACTACTAAAAATAATACAAAACGATATACAGTAACTAAAGCAATCTCCACTGTGCTGAGCAAAAGCACTTCTCTTCCTGTTAAACTGAACAGTCGCATCATCGGTGATGTAAGCGTGCTCAGGTCCGGTAGGTAAAAATGCAATCTAAGTGCAGGCCAAGGGGGAGAGGGGATGGGGGACAACCGCGATTTGGCACGGTTCAACCCAACTGTACCTAATGTAAGTGCGCCCTTAAAAATCCAATATATTTTTTTTCATACAAGAATAAAATATTTGATTATTTTGTTTACAATCCAATAAATTTTCTGCTTTCTACTACAATAAACAATATTTTTTCTTGACATATTGTAAAATCAAGCGAGTGTAACTTTGTACAACTTTGTACCTACCTTTTTAGATTCCCTAAAATGCACAAAAATATTGTAACCAGGGGATGTGACACTGACAACAGGGGTGCAGATTCACATGCAGGTTTATTAGCAGGGTCAGGTAAGCAGAGGTCAATACAGGGGCAAACAGATGTATAAGGGCAATCCAATGTTGTAGTCAGATACACAGGCAGATGGACAGAAGGCAGGCAGCAAAGATTAAACAAATAAACGAGGCAAGGATCAAAACACGGCAAAACAAGACAAAGGAAAACACGTAGTGTCACTAAAACAGTAGACAAGACTCTATTGTGTGTGTTTGAGCTGTACTTATAGTTCAAGTAATCAGTCTGTGAGCAGCTTTAGCTGTGTGAGTCTAATCAAAGGTCTGCACAGGCTAGATTGCTGGTGATTGAGACAAATATATTTTATTTAAATTAGCAATTACTGTACCACTTCCAAAACATAACAAGTTTACATTTTTCACATTATACAGTATGAAATAGTGAAATGGAATAATGCATAAAACACCTCTACTGAGAACGGTTTATAAAAGATTTTCTTCCTTATCTTAATGAAATTGCTAACAACTGACTGCAGATGTTTCTGAATAACTTAATCAAAAAAATACTCATTTGCAATTTACAACTGCCATCTTCAGATGTCTGTCCCTGATTCTACTGCTTTTTTTCTTCTAAAGACGTTTTAGGGACCGAGGGTGCACTCACACTAGGCTATCCAAACCATGTCCGGGCGCACTTCCCAGCTCGTTTGAAAAGTGTGTGTGCTCCGAATCGGTCCCATGCCCAGTTCAGTTGGCCGGCCCTGGCCTGGTTGCAAGAGGTGTGTCAGAGCCTGAAACCTCCTAATATCTGCAGCACAATGCCTTCTGTGATAATTTATGTTCGTCAAAAGTTGTGGATCTGCTGGGCAAAATATTTGACTGTGTGTCACTGCATCCCACTTCTAAAATAAAACAAAACGATATAAATAAAGCAATATCTACTGTGCTGAGCGAGAGTGATTCTCTTCCTGTTAAACTGAACAGTCGCATCATCGATGACGTAAGCATGCAGTGGCTCGGTAGGTAAAATGCTGTGTAAGTGCAGGTCCTCGGGGAAGAGGGGAGGGGGCACAGTCGTGCTTTGGCATGGTTCAAGGCAACTGTACCTAGTATGAGCACACATTGAAAGTTGAAATTTCTGTCTGCAGTATGTCCTGTAAGTTGAACTGTCTTGAGGTTGAAAGCCTTAATCATTTATGAACCTGAGCACATTCAGAGGCTAGTTGGGGCTCTAAAAATGAGCTCATTAGACTTTGTGTTTTAACCTTGTTTTGCAGGCGATCCTGGTCCTACTGGAGAAAAGGGGTTTAGTGGAACACCTGGTGACCCTGGAATGCCAGGAAAAGATGGGATGCCAGGATCACCTGGACAGCCAGGTTTGTCCCTAAAGCAATCATATAAAGTTAAAATAAATGGATTTTAATCATCTTTATTTGATAATGTTATTATTATGAGAACATACAAGCAATTTGATTTTTATAATGTATGCATTGCAGGTGATAAAGGAGACCCTGGAATCATTGGAAAGCCAGGAAGCATTGGAGAACCTGGAGACACAGGTGCTAGAGGAGACATGGGATACCCAGGTACTCAGGTTTTTAAATGAAGGAACAGAAAATATTTATACGTGTTATTTATATAATTTCTTAACTATTACTGTCATGTGGTTAATTGCTACACATTGGGGAAATATTGTGAGAAAAAAAAATATTCATAATTTGTTGAGTTGTAATAAACCATGCAGATTAGTTACCATCCACATTATTTTCATGTTTACTTTCTTGCTTACTTTAAAATGAAAAAAACAAAACAAAACATGGATTTATTCATTCAATAGTAAGAGCATGACTATAATGTTGACCATACTATAGAGCATGATGAATTAAGAGAAAAGGGACTCAATCAAATCCAAACACAAGAGATGCATGTGAATATGTTAATACCAGGCAGAAATTGTTATGAGTCTTTGAAGACCACTTGTGATTGGATTACTGAAAACATACATCAATACCAAGTTTAAACAGAACCTTTTTAAATTTTATTTTTATTTTTATTTTTATTTTTTTTAGGTTTAATAGGTCCAAAGGGTGTTAAAGGTGTTGGTGGTACACCGGGTCATCCTGGTTTTAAGGGGACTGATGGCTCCAAAGGAGATAAAGGAGATCCTGGTGAACCAGGAATAGGAATCCCCGGTCCCCCTGGCACAAAGGTTTATGCTGTTGCATGAGTAGAAGAATCAAGTAAAAATGTGCACTTTAAAAATGTGAAGAAATGTCATTTTTTTATTCAAACTTAAAGGGAAATATAGGCTCCCCTGGATTCCCTGGTGAGGCTGGAGAGAAGGGACAGAAGGGTACAATGGGTATGACAGGAACTCCCGGAACCCAAGGACAAAAAGGAGACCAAGGATCGATTGGTTACACAGGCAAGATCATTACAGTGACTTATACATACTACATACTGTAGCGTGTGCTATTAATTCACTCTTCTGTAAAACTTTCTTTTTTCTTTCTTTCTTTTAATGAACTATAATGTACATACCATATTGTATCCTGGACAGGCAGCCCAGGAAAGCCTGGTGAGAAAGGTGTTGGTGGGTTACCAGGGTCCCCAGGAGAACCTGGGACTCCAGGACGTCCAGGTAAATCCATTTATCCATTTTAATACACTTTCTGCTAAAAGTAGAACCCTTCTTACACATACAAAACAAGTGTAAATGACATTAGAGATGCATTACAGTAAGCTTCATAAAAGTCACATAATGTACTTTACATTTGACGGTGAACATCCTTATGGGATTTGTGTGCATGTGTGTGTTGTGTAACTAGGTGAACCTGGTCTACAGGGTCCTCCAGGTCCCCATGGGGAAAAAGGTAAATCAGGGCAAGATGGCATTCCTGGATTCACTGGAGAGAGAGGGGAGCCCGGTAAGATTCTTTAGCCTTGAAGGTGAAATACTGTTATATTAAATGCTCAGGTTATACCACACCTTCATTGACTGTTTTATATATGTTAAATATCCACATATAAACATTTTACCATAAATTGTTTATAAGGGCAACCATTATCATCATTTTTGTATATCCATGATAAAATTTTAGTATGCATTAATATTAACTTTTTAATGTATCATGATTTGTTTGTCAAAATGCTTATACACAGTTTTAAAGGGCACCTATGGTAAAAAATCTACTTTTCAAGCTGTTTGGACAAACATATGTGTAGGTATAGTGTATAGACCGTCATATTGGGGTTATATAAACACACTCAGTCCTTTTTTTTTCAATTTAACAACATAAAAACGGTGGACCAATTGGAGCGGTTTTGAGATCAACCGCAACTTGACGTAGGAGTGCGGTCCCCCCGCCCACCAATATTGATTGACAGGTGCGCATTACCATATCCTCAGTATGTTGTTTCACGTCCGCCATTTTCAGCGTGTGAGTTAAAGCGATGTCACCAAAGAAACACCCTTGCTCTATTTTTAGATCATGTAAGGCTCATCAACAGAAGGTCAACATTCACAACGTTATCGCTCTCCTTGCCTGCCGTGTACTTTTCATTGCGTCTTCCTTAAACTTCAGCGGTTTGCATTTCCCGCGGTCACAGAAGCTCCCTGTCATCTTAACTAGGTGCAGCTGGAAAGTGCAAGTGTGTTGCCTCAAGTGCGCATCCCTCCATTAGAAATAACAAACTAACAACGCACAGCGGCATGCATTTTGCGGTGTCGTGGATGAAAGTGAGGACTGGGGGGTTCGCTCACTATTCCTAAAGCCTCAAGCAGGTCGTACACCAGAAGCGCAGCTCGGTGACAAGCAGCGGAAACATAAGTTTTTATCAGGTGACACACACCGGCGCCGCAAGTGTGCGATACTCAACTGTCATGTGCGCGCCTCGTTGCTGTGCATCTCGTGTGTGATGCCCTTCAGTCAAAGTTAATTCAGTGTGCTTGGTTATTAGTCTCGATGTAGGCTATAAGCTCGGAGCTTTAAACTAGCACACAGTTGGCTGTAAAACTATACAAAGACACAAATGATTCTGTACTCTCTGCTTGGTCTGTGTCTGAGTCGTACATGTACAGCTCAATGCTGGTCCTCTCACTCATGTTGCTTCTCTCTGTCTGCCTGTCTGTAGCCATACACAAAGCGGGGGAGCTCTTGGCTCCGCCCCCTTGTTAAGTTGGGCGGGAAGTCGAAACTAATTTTCATGTGAAGCAACACGCCCCTAAAACAACAAACTGTTTACATGCCCCCAAAATGGCACTTTTTAACACATTATAATAAAAAAATCTGAATTGTGTTTTGAACTGAACCTAAACTGGCACACTCAGAAGAACCATAATATTAATTTTACATCTTTAAAAAGGGGTAAAATAGGTGCCCTTTAAATACACATTTTGGTCATATACATGGTTAGTAAAAGAAACCCAATGATCTAAAAACAAACAATTGTTGTTCTTCAGGTGTACCTGGGAGAGGATTGCCCGGATCTCGTGGAGAACCTGGCAGCAAAGGTTAGAATCAGATCCCCAGTAATTAGGATCTGTTTAAAGTCAATGTATACTTCTACATTGAGTCCACATAGAAGGTTCATTGTAGCTTTTTTGATTTACCAATCAGATGAATCCTAACGCACATAACCAGATTTCCTTGCCTTAGTCATCTGCGCCTTGAACAATCCCCCCTTTTACCCCTACTCATTCCCCTCTTTTCTAGACTAATCCAGGGCGGCATGACAGCTCAGTGACTTTCTTTCCAGAATTAGTAAGAGTTTGAGCTACTGTTACAGAAGCATTGCTCACATTCCCAGAGTACTTGACAAAGTAGAACATAGAAACCCCACTGCCTACTAGTGTTTTGGAAGAGTTATTGCCAAAGACACACAGACAGATCTCAGAATTATTTCAAGAGATTACACTTAGGTGATGATTGGTAATAAGTAGACCCACACTGAATCTGCGCACGCAGAATTTCACAGATTTTTAGCCCATCATTAATTCTGTTTATTTACTTGAGTAAATGTGTGTAAATCTGAATTTATTCAGTTTTTAAATTACACATATTTCACATATTAAGGTTTTAGTTATGAGATTTTTTACCCAAATTTTCAGCAGAAATTGCAAAAAACAATCTTCAAGATGAAGATACTGAGGTAAGAAACTCTGGTTATTTATAATGAGTTAGGAATCATCTGATTGAAGCTAATGAGGGACCAGCCTTCACAGCAATCATAAGCACATGATCCTCTCAAAATTTGTTCATAAATAAACTTCACAAATGCTCATAAGGACGTTGGCTATGTGCAAAGCATGTGCTGTAGGGTATGTCGATCACTCGACAGATTTATAAATCATGCTTGCGAATGACTACATTTTAGTTATTTATTTTCAATTAACACTGTAGATATATTGTTATCACAAATAATTAAATTGAATTATTAGTAATTAATAAAATGTCTCCACACAGGTGACAAAGGCAACCCTGGTCTTCCTGGCATTCCTGGGAGTTCAGGTATACCTGGAACCAAAGGTGATAAGGGTCAGTCAGGATTCCCAGGGGATCAAGGTCGACCTGGGGAGAGAGGACTTCCAGGACAAGCCATGGAGGGGCCTAAAGGGGAAAGAGGAGACCAGGGGGAGCCAGGAGAAAAAGGTGAAGCCTAAACACCTCACCATACAAGTTCATTCTAAGGGGCTTTCACATTTACATGTTTGGTGCACACTTTATTTTGTTTGCAAGAGCTTGCTTTGTCTGAAAATCTGAAAATTGTTTTATGAGATTAGTTGAGCAAACGCTACCCATGGCAGCATAAAAAAGGGAGTCTACAGGGAGTCTACAGTAATGTGACAGTCACCAAAATGGCACAATTTGGATCAAAGCCTAAAAATGTCAGTTTCAAAGAGTTATAATAAATATTTGTGGGATATGTGAGCTGAAAATTCACATATACACTCTGGGGATATCAATATTTTGGCCCAATCCCAATTCTCCCTAGCTCTTCCCCTTATCCCTACCCTTCATTTTGTGCATTCATGTGAAGGGGTAGGGTTCTCTTTAGCTTGAAGGTGTAGGGCTAAGGGGAAGAGATAGATAGCCCTTAAAGCTGAGATTTTTCAGGACTACACTCGAAAACCAAGGGGTATGAAAATTTTCCAGAAAGCACCAGCTACAACGGAAGCATGGCTGCACACAGAAGTCAAGAGATGCACAAATTTGTAATTTTTGTCATTATTACTGTAGCTCAATTTGCTTAATTTAGGAATATTAATGAATAATAATAACAAGTTATTTTTAATCATGAATGTTCAGAATTATCTTATAGTTAATTTAACAAAATAAATATAACAATGACTTCGCCGGACGTCTAAACGGACTCTGTAATCAATTGTTTATTTAGAAAGGGTATTATAACTACTTTGTATGAAGTAGATGAATAGTTTAGAAGTTTTAGTAAACTTAATAAATGGGTAGCAAGAGTCTATCATCAAAGTGACGTTTTCTGCAAGGCAAAACAAAGATAATCCAACGTGGTTATATAGCGTGATTTATTGACTAGTCTAACATAACGAACAAACGTACAAAACAGAACAACAAAAACATAGAAAAGAAAGAAAGCAAGGAAATAAAGAATTTAGGTAAAAGAATGGCAAATTTAGCTCTACACATTATCTCTTTGTGGCGAGGGGGCGTGGCCGAGAGCCGTGGGAGCGAAACGAGGCCCGCCACAGATGAGATGCACCTGTGGCGTGCACCTGCCTTCAATCCCACGGAAGGAGCTCTGGACTATAAGAGGAGGAACGATGGCAGAGGACAGAGAGAGAGAGGACCGGGCCCGGACATGTTTTACCTTTGCTTTCAGTTTGACGGCAGTCTCCGTGAGGAGCTGCCGTCCTTTTGTTTTGATTTAGACGGCAGTCTCCGTGAGGAGCTGCCGTCCCCTTTTATTAATAAATATTTATTTGAAGTTCGTCGGTTCTCCGCCTCCTTCTTCCCGTAACTTCATTACACTCTTGTTATGCAAGTTTCTCTGATGCTCGGAAGATGAAGTCTTTTAAGATGTCTTTTCATTACGCGATACGCGAGATGCAAACTTTAAACTGAGTTTAATTTGCCGGAAAATAAGAAATGTGGACTCAGGTGAGCCACGTGGGTACAGAAATGCGGTCTGCCCCTTTCGTGTCAGGGACACTTCTACAGAGACCTTCTGCCAAGACCTTTCTGCAAAAGTTTAGGGGCTGTAACAGGTATTTAAAGGCATTGGTCAGGTAACTCCCAGACTCTCCTGACTGACCTATGGCGTGAGAGGAAAAGTCACATGGAAAACTTCAAGACAGACAGAAAAAAATTAAACTTTTGAAACTACACCAAGCATACAAGTTATCATCCTATGTCCTAAATCATGAGTTGTAGAATTATGTATGGAGAAGAATGACACCAAATGTAATGTCTTTAAGGATGGGACAACTCTAACTCTGGCCAGCATCTTGGTAGATAAGTTGTCACAGAGTGACTTTCACCAGCAGACCTGCTGGCACCAGGTGCCATAAACTCTCATATAATGAACCCAGACCCTTTTAGGGGTCACAATGGAATTTTTCCTCTGGATGGTATGTTGCATTACAAATTTGTACAAAAATAGAATTGGGATTGGGCCTTAATATACATCTTGTAAAAGGGACATAATAGGTTCATGAATGGGGACATGATGGTGGCTGTTAATTGAACTGCAGACAAAAGCGTATTTCGTACACTATAACAGACTGGTTGTGATTCTTTTGTGTTTGTTTTTGTTCTTTGATTAGAGGTGAAAAGAAGTTGGAGAATCATTGCAATGAAAT
The DNA here is from genome assembly GCA_903798205.1 of Danio tinwini. NCBI lineage: Eukaryota > Metazoa > Chordata > Actinopteri > Cypriniformes > Danionidae > Danio > Danio tinwini. The sequence continues at coordinate 2,456,544 of CAIGQZ010032939.1, forward strand.
ACTGATAACAATCGTCTATGCTGCAGTGTGTACTATATTGCAGTATAACTATATTTATCAGTAAAACAGGATCGACAGCTGTATTCTGCTGCTGAATATGTGTTGCCAATGTCATCCTTTATTCAATTTGTACCACAGGTGCGAGTGGTGAACAAGGTCCACCTGGAACTCCAGGAAGTGCTGGATCAAAAGGAGAAAAGGGAGATGTGGGCTTCCAAGGTGCACCAGGCTCTCAGGGTTATAAAGGAGACAAAGGTTTCATTGGTGTTTCTGTGAGTTTGTTATGACTAACTATAGGTAACAGAATTGTTCTTTCAAATGTGATATAATTTGCATAATCTAATACATTTTTGCTCTGTAGGGTGAGCCTGGGTTGCCTGGTTATAATGGACCAAAGGGTGAGATGGGACCCCAGGGTGTTCCTGGTTTCCCTGGTAAGATTCCTAATGGAAATGTGTTTGACGGAATGTTGCATTGCATTGCATTGACGGAATGTTGCATTGCATTGTATTTGTGCTGTGGGTCACTGGTCAATGGTGGATTAAGTAACTCTGTCATTTTAGGTTCAAAGGGTGAACAAGGAGTGATTGGTTCTAAGGGTGAAGGAGGTGACAGAGGATTCCCAGGTCTCAAAGGTATGAATGAAAGCGTGAACTCAAATATACATCAAACCATATTATTAGTGTCAGTTTACAGGTTAGGTCAGTGTACAGCATCTAGAATATATCATCCTTTTTTGTTTTTAATTATGGATTGCACTTCAGATAATAAGGTTGCACTACAAATAATCCATTTGCATACTGTTGTCCCCATAGTGCAGAAATATTCAATATGCATCTATAATATTGCTGCATAATATCTTTTAGGGGTTACCCATGGTCTGCTATTAGTAATTTGTTAAAGAGCCCCTATTATGGGTTTTTGAAAACGACCTTTCTTGCAGTGTGCAACACAGTTCTATGTGAATAAAAAGCCGAGGTTTAATTCTAAAAGTGCACCTTGTTTAAAAATATAGATAAAAAAAAAAAAAAGTATTCGACTCGTTTAAATGATTCATCATTCGTCCCAATCTTTTGCCTGTTTGTATCAACGTTGACACAAACAATACCAAATATGAAGTGCCGAATCTGGTAAGACATGAACGCCTTTCCCTTCAAATGCTAGCAGAGTGCGGGTGTGTGTTGTGGTTTGTTACTTGTAATTACTCCACGTGGCTTGTACTGTATCTGGTTAACTTTTTATATTCTCGTATTACGTCCAAAGCCACATTGAAAATGCGATGCGTGCCGCATTGTTTTTGGATTTAAATGCGTTTGTGAGCTTGCTGTTCTCTGCCGTTTGTTGCTGCTATGGCCACCGTCAGTTGTTCCTACACATGTGCGGTGGTCGAGATTCAAAACAGTTCAGCTTTTGCCACTGTGTGGATTAATACTGAATGTGTGCCATGGTTAAGAATAGAGCAAAATGCTGGTGTTTAACTGCATTACTTTAATGCACTCCTGCATTGGGATCACACATATACTCTGCACTCCGACTACTTCAACAATGTTGATAAGCCGTGGTGGGCGTTTCTTTCTGTCTCTCGCTGAACACAGTCGACTAATCGCAACAGACTGGGTCTTCGGACCAATCAGAGCAGATTAGCATCATGCTAAGGAGGCATTTAGGGATGAATGAATCACTGAACAAATCAAATGGAAGCCGTTGGGATAACTAGGTAAAAATAAATGCATATTATAAGACAACGACAGTGTTTTTTGACCTTGCATGCATATCATACTGTTGTTGGAGACCCACAAACCAAAATATGACCTTATTAATGCATAATAGGGGCTCTTTAATTGTAGTAAGTTGCCTGAGGATACCACTGCATTATTGTACCGTACTGTACATTGTAGTCATTTACAAAAATTTTGCTGATTGCTTATAACTTTTTTAACATAATTTATGCAAAATAACATGGGTATAGGAAAAAGGTGAATAGAAAAATAAAAATAAAATCAGGAATATTATACAATTAGTATATTTGTGCACATATGTGATCCTGGACCAAAAAAAAACAGTTTTATGTTGCACAGGTATATTTTTGGTATGAGCTAGAATTCATTGTATGGGTCAAAGTGACTTTTTTTTCTTTTGAACCAAAAAAAAATTATATTAAACTGTTATATTAATATTAAATGTCCTGCAGTAAATATATAAAAAAGTTTCTTAATTTGATGATGATTTTCACAATTTTGGGATTTTTTTAACCCCTCAGATTTCAGATTTGAAAATAGTTGTATCTTGACCAAATATTGGCCTATTCTAACAAACCATACATCAATAGAAAGCTTATTTATTAATATTTCAGATTACAAATGACAATTTCCCACAAATTGATACTTATGATTGCTTTTGTGGTCCACATATGGCATATTGCCACTACAAATTGTGGTATTAGTCGTTTGGTTAAACAGCTTTAATAAATGAATAATGAAGGTATGGATGTTCTGAATACGCTTAGTTTGACTGAATTTCTTTCTTTAATATGTTCAAGGTAGCGAAGGCCCCCCTGGTCCCCCTGGGCCACACACATTTATAAAGGGAGATCCAGGTCCTCCAGGACCACAGGGTCCCCAGGGGCTAGTTGGAATTCAAGGCTTCCCTGGGACAAAAGGACAACAGGGTGAGGTTTTTTAGGTATCTGAACTTACAAGTATCTAAAAACAAAAAGTCTGTATTTTTTAACACAAACACACTCTCCTAGGTGTGATGGGACTTCAGGGCTTAAAAGGAAGCGATGGGACGCCTGGCTATAATGGACATCCCGGGGCCAAAGGAGAGCCAGGACAAACTGGACCCCCTGGCAAGTGCACAGATACACAAATACAGCTTTTCATCCATTACATGCTGATCCATAATTTTATTAAATCCAGATTTTCTTTTCTGTAGGGCCCAGAGGGTACCCTGGACCCCCAGGGCCTGATGGTATCCCAGGTCACATTGGCCCTCCAGGCCCTTCCTCAATGGACCACGGCTTCCTTGTAACTCGCCACAGTCAGACTATTGATGTTCCACATTGTCCACAGGGAACGACGCCAATCTATGATGGATATTCGCTGCTTTATGTCCAGGGCAATGAAAGGTCACATGGGCAAGATCTAGGTCAGCACTGAAATCAAACAGATTATATACACACATTATAGGTGCGTGTCCACCAAAGTGTTTTTGTGCTGCAGAAATGCGAGCGATGTTCTAAAAATGCTCAGCTGTGGGGAATTTTACAGCACAGCGTTTTGCTTTTTTTTTTTTGTCAGTCATTTTCTATGATGCAGAGTATGCTCGCTGTACCTTTACAAACTGAAGACTTTAGCAGATTATTTGTTGACAGTTGCATGATATTGTCCTCCCCCTACTCCACTATGATTGGATGCAGAGTTCAAATGTGACACTTGGTGCTGCGTTTTTAAACTTGTAACAGCGAAAAAAATGGCGAGTGCTCAAAAAGAAGAAAAAAAAACACTTCAGTGGATATACACCCTAATGGTCAAAAGTTTGCAATAATTATGTTTTTGAAAGAAGCTTTTTATGATCACCACAGATCAAGGCTGCATTTCTTTAATCAACTGGTATTCTGTAACATGTCAAATTTATTCCTTTGTAAATCTTTAAATCTTTACTAGTATTTGTTTGGTCTAAGTAAGATTTAAATAAAATACTAACACTAATACTAATTAAATAAAACGTTAAATCATACTCAATGAAGTTAGAAATGATTTCTGTTTCATATACGTTTTATTAATCAAAAAATGAATCATTGCTCCTGATAATAATAGGAACCAATAATAATGTTGAACACCAATAATACCGTGCTGTATTTCCCGACTGAAAAAAAAAACTGCTTAAACCAGCCTAAGCTGGTTAGCTGGTTTTAACTGGTTTTAGAGGAGTTTTGGCCATTTCCAGGCTGGTTTCCAGTCATTTCCAGCCTGGTCTTAGCTGGTCAGGCTCAAAGATGACCAGCTAAAACCAGCTTGACCAGCCTAGCCAGACTGGAAGTCCAACCAAAATCAGCTACCCCTCTAAAAACAGGCTGGTCGACTAGCTAAAACCAGCTAACCAGCTTAGCCTATTAAGATATTACAGAGATTTCTAAAGGATTATGTAACACTTTAGACTGGATTAATCGCTGATAATAAAAATGAGTTACATTTTAAAATGGACAGTTCAGGGTTTTGATTTTGAGCCACATTGGAAGCTGTTGTAAAATACTCTACAAATACACACATACCTGTGACTTTGTTGCTAGGCAACCATTCTGCTATCAGCACTAAGCCAAAGAGACCATTTTAGTTTTTAGACTTTTATTTTGAAGCTATGAAATAACCATTTTATAAACGCAATAATCCCTGTGAAACTGTGGTTTAGAGTGAATTTATAACAGCTTAGTTTAGATGTCTATAAAAACTAACAGCAGCTGTTATGCTGTTATGAATGCACTGTGTAAACACAGCTTCTTACAGCTTACTGTTTTAGCTTACACTATTTAAAATTAAAAGCTTCTTACAGTTGAAATATTAGTTTAGGCTATTAATGTTTTAGCTGTTTTATCAAATAAATAAATTAGACTAATTAACGAATAAGCATAATAATAAAGAAACACACCAGAAAATAAGTAAATTATTTAAACTTTTTTTAAGTCATTACATTTAGTCTGACTTGGTTTTCCTTTGTATTTCTTTTGGGCATTTTACATTCTTGTTTGTGTTTAGATCATTAGCTTGTTTTTTTTTTATTGTTTCTTGGCGTTTGCTGCTTTTTTTTTGTTGTTGTTTTATTGCTTTGTTGGATTGTGTGAAACTTGCATTTATAGCAAATCGCTGTGACAATAATGCTGGTTATTATGGATCATTTATTATATATAGGTACACAGCCCTTGACATTCCTGTTCTTTGTACCCTGTAGGTACAGCTGGCAGCTGCCTAAGGAAGTTCAGCCCAATGCCGTTCCTCTTCTGTAACATCAACAATGTTTGCAACTTTGCATCTCGTAATGACTATTCCTACTGGCTGACCACTCCAGAGCCCATGCCCATGAGCATGGCTCCTGTCACCGGCGAGAGCATCAAACCCTTTATCAGCAGGTCAGTGATATTTCTGAATGTTTGGTTTATCCATGAGTGTGTTCCTGGTTCCCATGCATATGTGTGTTTTCCTGTGACAGATGTGCTGTGTGTGAGGCTCCGGCTATGGTTATAGCTGTGCACAGTCAGACCATACAAATTCCAAACTGTCCTGATGGCTGGGCTTCACTCTGGATTGGATACTCTTTCGTTATGGTAAGAAAACCAAACATATTGAACCAAAATCGATGGATTAAATAATGTGAATGCACATACTTTAAATGTAAATAAATGAAGTGCTAGTTTCAATAATAGTTTTTTAAGAGCTCAGAACATACTGGTTTATTTAATGTGAGTAAACACAGTGATTTGCTTCACTACACATTTATTTAATTTACAAAAATTGAAAAACATTGACATAGTAAAAAACAGAAAATACAACAATATAGCACAGCAAAAAAAAAAAGATATGTAAATGTTAGTACTCCACATTTACAGTTGAATTACACAATAAAATAGTTTATTATTTTTATTAACGACTTGAGTTTTTTTTTATATAGTACAATGGTATAGGGGGGAGGAACAATGATGTCAATTTGTATGCAAAAACCCAGAAGCAAGTTAGCATTTTAGCAGTTCCGGTTCCCTCGTCCCAAAGTCAATGTTTTTTTTTTTTTTTTTTTTTTCAATGGGATTTCAGCTAAATCACTTAAATAAGGTTCATGGCTAACACAAACTCAAGATACTTTTACGTTTTACTCTACGACACAAAATACATTAGTTACATCATACTCTTGATTTTTTTTTTTAATCAGTTACGCTTCTTTAAAAAGACAGTTGCTATCAAGTTGCTAAACGGGACTACAGGCGGTGTCGGAGACATTATACGTCATCAAGCTGAACTGGTCTGGAATGCAGCCTGCTTGTGTTGGGCATTTGGATTTGTCTGTTATTAAAGTATTATGAATAGTATTTTATAGTTTGTAGTGTTTTTCTAATCGAAAATTCATATTGTATGTAGATAAGGCCTTTGCTTGTAAAGACTGTCAAGATGGATTAATTTGTTGATCATTTATTTTAATTAAAATAAATGATTAAGATACTGCTTACCAGTGCAGCCTGTCTCTTTCCTGCTCTCAGTGATGCAAATGTGTAAATAAACGTGTAAAAATACATACATATTAACTGTCATTTTTAACGCGATCAATTGCACAGTATTTAACTGCAATATTTTACTCCTCCTAAAAATGTGTAGCATGACTATGGGCTGCTTTTCGCTGTACTTCGTGACAAAAAAAGAGTATTGAATGTTGTTCTCTATCCATGACGAAACATGCAGGCATTTGATAGCTGTCCCTCAAGCCTCATTTCTGTTGTCTATTACTAAAGTAAGAGGGCTGTATGCACGTGTGCAATACACTTAATTAAATATGTCTTATGATAATACTATTTAGGCACATTTATAAAACATACATGTTTTAAAATTTTTACAACAATCGTGAATCAAAGCTAATGTATTTTCCATGTAAAAAAAAAACTATCCAAAAGGCATGAAGGTCTATATACAGATGTAGTTTTTGCATATTTGTATTTGTTTATAATATATAGCGTGGATTATAATATAATAAACCGAGAGAGTAAATCTTTGTCATTGACCATTTCTAATTTCTAAAATCAAGCTCAAAGTTGTCTGTAGCAGGGTGATGCTGACGTCACAGGCTAACGCCCTGAAGGCTCTATAGTTCGTTTATAGCCTAGCTTTTAAATTCTTGCATTTGCATTTAAGATCCAAAAGTGCTAAAAGTTGTATTTTCGTGTGAGGATTATCCGGCTGGACAAAACGTGTTAGTGTAATGTACTGTGTTTGAACACAGAGCTTATTTTTACAATCTTCAAAAAGCCTAGGGGAAATTTCTATGGTGATTTTATCAAAGGAACCAGTTTTATAATAGCAGCCGATTAGCCTACAAGGTGTTATTGCAGTATATGTGACCCTGGACTACAAAAAATATATATGGTAAAAATCCTTTGAATAAATTAAGTAAAGATCATCTTCATGAAGATATTTGATACATTTCTGTAAATGTTATATGTCAAAGCATAATTTTTGATTGGTAATATGCATTGCTAAAAGCTTGAATTTAAAATGTAAAGTTTGACTCATTATTTTGATGTTTTTAACCCTCATAATCCAAATCTGGTGAAAATATCTGCATTTTGTCATCATCATCATATAAATATACAGTTGAAGTCAGAATTATTAGCCCCCCTGTTTATTTTTTTTTTCCCAATTTCTGTTTAACTGAGAGAAGATTTTTTTTCAACACATTTCTAAACATATTAGTAATAATAACTCACTTCTAATAACTGATTTCTTTTATCTTTGCCATGATGACAGTAAATAATATTTGACTAGATTTTTTTCAAGACACTTCTATACAGCTTAAAGTGACATTTAAAGACTTAACTAGGTTAATTAGGTTAACTAGGCAGGCTAGGGTAATTGGGCAAGTTATTGTATAACGATGGTTTGTTCTGTAGACTATCGGAAAAAGCTTATTAGCTTAGAGGGGCTAATAATATTGACCTTAAAATGTTTTTTATAAATTAAAAACTTCAGAAGAAAAAAATATTATCAGACATACTGTGAAAATTTCCTTGCTCTGTTTCCTTGCTCTGTTAAACATCATTTGGAAAATATTTAAAACAGTATATAGTATATTGCAGATAAACAAAATATTTCACATTCTATATTCACATTACAGATGTATGTTTATTTTATGGATGCTAAGAACAAATAAAGGTCAAAATATTAGCAACTAAACACAATCCAAAATATTTTATGAAAATATAATGTCGTAAATGGTCTCCCTTCTCTCTCTCTGTGTGTGTGTAACAGCACACGAGCGCTGGTGCTGAGGGCTCCGGTCAGGCTTTGGCTTCTCCTGGCTCTTGTCTTGAAGAGTTTCGCTCAGCTCCCTTCATCGAGTGTCACGGTCGCGGCACCTGCAACTACTACGCCAATTCCTACAGCTTCTGGTTAGCAACCATAGAAGACAGCGATATGTTTACGTAAGCTTTTACTCACTTATAACATTCAATTTATTAATTTATTTATTTACAATGCATTTAAAAATCATGTATTGTTTTATTTATTAAACATGCAATTATGATTATGCATTAAATGATTAAACATTTTATTTAAAGGAGATTTAAACAGCATCTAAACATTCAGTTTCTGCAGTAGCAACTGCTTAAAATTCATGATTATTTGTTAATTTTTTTATACTGTACAATAAAACAAGTCCAAATCTGTCGCTAGCCATAATTTCATTAATGAAAGGGTATGTACTGAGTGCGAAATGCAGTTTGTTAAAGGAATGTACAAAATGAAATATTATGAATGCAATACATGATTTTGTATTTGAAATGTAATTTACAGCACCAAAACATAAATGTTTGAGTCAGGATACACAAGAACGTCATTTCATCCTGAAAATCAGGCCTCATTTTATAGAAATAAACAGTCCAGTGGATTAATAGTAATTGCAAGATGTTAATTCAAACTGTGATGTATAAACTTAATGTAAAGATGTGTGAAAAAGGAATTGTAAACTTGTAGCTGTCAAAGTAGTAACATAAAAAAAGGAATTTTGAAGTCAAAGTAAAAAATGTGCCTTCTTTTTGGTCAACAACTCTTATACTTATGTGTATTATTACAATAAAAGAAATATTTTAATTTACATTTCTGCATTTTTTTAATATTATATTTCAGCATTTATTTATTTATTATTTTTATTATTTAATAATTATGGGGCGACACTGTGGCACAGTGGGTAGCTCTCTCGCCTCACAGCAAGAAGGTCGCTGGTTCGAGCCTCGGGTGGGGTCAGTTGGCATTTCTGTGTGGAGTTTGCATGTTCTCCCCGCGTTCGTGTGTGTTTCCTCCGGGTACTCCGGTTTTCCCTACAACTCTAAAGACATGCAGCATATAGGTGAATTGGGTAAGCTAAATTGTCCGTATTGTATGTGTGTGAATGAAAGTATGGGTGTTTTCCAGTGATGGGTTGCAGCTGGAAGGGCATCCGTTGCATAAAAACATATGCTGGATAAGTTGGCGGTTCATTCCGTTGTGGCAACCTTGGATTAATAAAAGGACTAAGCCAAAAAGAAAATGAATGAAAGACTGAATGAATTTATTAATTAAAGTTATTTATTTTTATTATTGGTGTTTAACAAGACCGTACATCATAGTATACAATACAACATGAAAATTTATAGATTGTCTTATTTTTCTTATTTTCCCACTATCCCCTCAAAATAAAATAAATTAAATGTATGAATTATAAAGAAACATATCCTCTGAAGCAAAATAATAATAATAATAAATTTAAAATCAAATTAAAATTAAAATAAATTATTTTTAAGAAAAAATAATAAATGAGCAAGTTTACGATAGGAGCGGGAAAAATAATAATAAAAATAAATAAATAAATAAATAAATACATAAAAAGAAAAGTTCACATTAAGGAGTCAATATTTCCTCTCTCTAATTAATTACTGTGTATTAGATCTATTATCATCTGAACAGGATAAGCCTTTGATATAGTCTAAAACAGGGTTCCAGGTCTTGTAAAAAGATTTGAGAGATCCTGCAAGTAAACATCTTAATTTCTCAAGTGTTATGTAACTAAAGAGTTCTCGGATCCACATGTTGTGTGATAGAGGAATCACCTGTTTCCTTTGATAAGAATGGCTCGTTTAGCTAAAAGAGGAGAAAAAGCAATAAACTGGCGAGATGCAACAGTCAAGTCAACTCTATCTGAAATACCAAAAAGGGCTGTGAAGAGGTTAAGGTCTACAGTTATGTTAATAGATTTATTAAGTGTGTCAAAAACATTGGACGAGACATTTTTCAATTGAGGGCAACGCCAGAACATATGGATATGGTTAGCAGGAGACTGCTTACAACGATGACAGGCATCACTTCTGTCAGGGAAAAATTTGGCTAATTTGGCATTGGTTAAATTAGCTCTATGGAGCATCTTACATTGTATTAGGCCATGTCTGGCGCATATAGAAGAGGAGTGATTAATTAATTAATTAATTTATTTATTTATTTATTATTTTATTTGTCATTAGTATGGAGAGCTCTACTGTGACGTGAATTTCCCTTTGGGATTAATGAAGTCAATCAAACAAACAAACAAACAAACAAACAAATCATTTAAAGGAACACACTGCTATTTTACCACTTTTGACAACCATTCAGGTGGTCGCTGAGTCTGTCAGGGTTACTTTATTTTAGCTTATCATTCAATTATTCATTCAGTTTCTTTTTGGCTTAGTCCCTTTATTAATCTGGGGTCACCACAGTGGAATGAACCGCCAACTTATCCAGCATATGTTTTACGCAGCGGATGCCCTTCCATCTGCAACCCATCACTGGGAAACATCATACACACTCATACACTATGGACAATTTAGCTTCCCTAATTCTCATGTTTTTGGACATGTGGGGGAAACCGGAGCACCTGGAGGAAACCCACAACAACACGGGAAGAACATGCAAACTCCACACAGAAATGCCATATTTTAGTTTATCATAAATCAAAATGTTAATCAAGATGTTAATTCAAAACTGAGACATAAACTTTAATAAAAAATTGTGGGAAATATGAATTAGAAACTTGTAGATGTCAGAGTCAAAGTTGTGAAATAAAAATAATTCTGAATTGTGAAGTAAAAATAATATATTTTCTTAATTATTTTAATCAAACTCATTTACATTTGTAGATTCTTACAATAATAATAATAATAATAATAATAATAATAATAATAATAATAATAATAAT
>CAIGQZ010032939.1:2476722-2497474 GCA_903798205.1 Danio tinwini
GTGTAAGTAGCATGTAACTACAGTGTATGTACACGCTGGTACATAGTATTTACTAGTGTAAAACTGGTGTAACTACACCCATGTAACAACACTGAATAGTATGTGCAAGTTTAAATGTGTAACAGGACATTAATAACACAATCTTTGGTAAACTACCCCTCTAATGTGAATTACTGATGTGATTCTACAATTTCCTTAAAACAACATATAAACATAAGGCATCTGTATATTTCTATATACACTTATACTTTTTTGGCAGAAGTTTGCTGTTGTTAAACAGTTGCACAAAGGCTTAGGTTTTATATATTACACAGTAATGTGTGACTTTTTTACACTTTATATTGAGTGGACAGTTCCTGATGATTTACCCTGTAATTGCACTGGTATCACAAGGTGAAACCTTCTAATGCAGCATTAGTTCTGCCATTCTTATTCTAATACAGTGTTCAGAAGTACATGGTATGTAAACAGTTGTGGAAGTGGGAAAACACACGCAGGTACATATTGTTGTTACACAGTGCACTTATGTAATTCTTGTTACAGATGTGTACTTTTTTAGTGTTGTTACCAATGTCTTGTTACACATTTGAACTTGCACATACTATTTAGTGTGTTGTTACATGTGTGTAGTTACACTAGTATTACACAAGTAAATATGTACTAGTGTGTACATACACTGTAGTTACATACTACTTACACATCTAGTTACCATGTAAGTTCACAGGTATAAGCGACACTTACTATAAAGTGGGACCAGCTTTCTTTGCTAGTGGTGGGATTGTTGAGCTGAACAAGCAAGGCCTCTACCCCGGTGTTTCTCAACCACTTTCCTGGAGGACCACTAACAATTCATGTTTTGGATGTATTCTTTGTTTGTCAGACCCATTACAAGTCTTTCAGTATCTGCTAATGATGATCTAAATCAGGTGTGTTTGGTTAAGGAGACAATGCGAATGAGAAAATGCGGAGAGATGGTGGTCCTCCAGGAACGTGGTTGAGAAACACTGGGCTATACCATCACCAGTACACCAAAAACCCAGTAAGACTGTCATTTCAAATGTCTCAAAAGATTGTGAGAGTTATGGGACGATAAAAAATAAAAATAAAACCACCTGCACACATTCTGCTTTAGAATTCTAATGTGTGCTTGAATTCTGGGATTTTATTTGACTTCAATATCGCCTAAATGTCAACTGTAACGTCCATACATAACTTTACTTCTATTGTCCTGGAGAGGGCGCTGTAAGCCTACTTATTTTTCATTCACAATGTTGCAGCCCTTCATTCAGCTCATTCCCTTACTGTATATACTCTTATCAGCACAAGGCTATAAGCTATTTATTCAAAATACTTATGAGATGAGTTACATTGCTTTGCAGCTAAATTATATTCATTATTCTGTCAATAAAGACACAAACACTAACTTTTTTAGATGTGCAACCTCATAAAATATTACAGTATGTATGTTATAACGTACTCCAACTGTGAAAAAAATACAATCTACAATTAATTTAAAACAAAGAAATGGTGGAATTTTTGTAATTCGGAAATGTATAGTAAAATTTATTTCAGTAAAGTTTAAAATTAACCAAAAACAATGTTATTTGAATATGTACTTCAATTTACAAAATACTAACAATAGTAACAATGTGCAATAAATACTGAGCTATTATCAAATCAGCAAAATAAAAGCTCTGTGGTTTAATGCTCTGTTTCCATGTGAAAACCAGTGATTATATCATTAGATTTTACTGTTTGTATACAAAACAACATTAATAAAAATGACAATAATAACAATTACTATTTATATTGTTGTTAGTAGTAGTAATGTTAAATACATAATAATAGTATTTATAATATTATTTAGTTTAACATTGGAAAACAAAACTTAGTGTTATTATTATTATTATTATTATTGTTATAATACTTAATAAGTATAATAATAGTAATAACAAAAATATAAAAATACTAATAGCAACAATAATAATATTTTATGAAAATTAATAAGATTATTATTAATAATAATAATAATAATAATAATAATAATAATAATCATAATATTAATCATTACAAAAAATAATAATAGTCAATAATAATAATAATACTAATAATTATAATAATAATAATAATAATAATAATAATAGTTAAAGTTTTTAAAATAATGATTATTGTATTATTATGATTATTGCATTATTCAATTTATGATTCACCAATCAGACAATTCCTAAGCCACTATAAATACCCTAAGTTCCATATAACAGCCATCTTTATTTTGAAGAATCCCCTCTTCCACCCCTACTCCTCCTCCGTTCCTAGATGGGTGGCACGGTGGCCCAGTGGTTACACTGTTGCCTCACAGCAAGAATGTCACTGGTTCTATTCCTTACCAAGCCAGCTGACGATTCCGTGTGGAGTTTACATGTTCTTCTGGCTCACACATGATTCCCCCGGGTTCCCTGATTTCCTACCACCGTCCAAAAACATGCAACTTAGGTTAATTGACTAATCCAAATCGGCACTATAGACATGCTCCTAGTAAGTAATCTCTTAAGAGCAATCACTATCTGTTCATTAGCTACTACAGCAGGGGAGTTCTCGAGATCTACCTGAGCTCAAACTCCCCTCTCACCTTGGAAACGGGAGGGAGCCCCAGACTTGAGGATCTTATGAGCTCAGGTCTCTCTACCAGGACAGCATGCCAAAGCTTTATAATCAATCATCAGCTAAGTGTGAACTCATTCTTTCATTAATTTTCTTTTTGGCTTAGTCCCTTTATAAATCCGGGGTCGCCACAGTGGAATAAACCGCCAATTTGTTTATTTTTTTTACGCAGCGGATGCCCTTCCAGCTGCAACCCAACTCTGGGAAACATCCATACACTCTCATTCACACTCATACACTACGGACAATTTAGCCTACCCAAATTTACCTGTACCGCATGTCTTTAGACTGTGGGGGAAAACCGAGCACCTGGAGGAAACCCACACGAAAGCAGGGAGAACATGCAAACTCCACACAGAGCCACCAACTGACCAGGTCGAGGCTCGAACCAGCGACCTTCTTGCTGTGAGGCGACAGCACTACCTACTGCATCACTGCGTCGCCGTGTGAACTCTTGAATGATATAATATTATTAGTAAGTTTTAACTTTATTTTTTATTAAATGATAAATAAATAACATATGTACATGCATATGCACACACATGCACGCACACAAAATGTTAGTTTTAGGCCTGGTCGTAAACGTTCTGCTGAATCCAGATTTCCAGGAATGTTGACCACAAACACTGAGAAACTGTCACACCAGCTAACTTAACATGTCATGAGCGTGAGTGGGGCATTCGTGCCCTTTCCTAATTCTTCTGAAGTAAATAACTCTCCACACAAACAACAAACACAAACAGCCTGACATTGTCACAAAAGGTCATTTCTTTTTTCAAAGGCTTCCTTGTTAGCTTTCCTAGAAATGTTTAAGAATTATATATCAAGTCCCGCTGTCCTTCAAACATCTTTACTCCCTCTTAGTTATTGACCAATAATATAGAAAACACTCCCATTGGTCAGAACAGATCATTGCATTGAGGAACAATGTATCCATAAAGTAAAAAAAATCCATAATTTTTTTTCAGTTTTTCAGTATTTTTTGATTCCCGTTTATATAGTTTTTTCCCCCCTCATTTATTTATGCTTTTGAATTGCATTATGGGACCTTGATATTTCTTACAACAACTTTAATCCTTGAAAAGTTTAAAAAAGTGACTTTTAATGACATTTTATTAGTTTAAATGATAATATCACACTAGTAGCAGTGCAATATGGCTGTATATCAGCACTGGTGGGAGGCATGCGTTCACCCACAGGTTGAGTGCCTTAAAGAGTCACAAAACACCAAAACACAATTTTTGAGATGTTGACGGTCATATTTGTGTCCTACGTTGCTATAAACACTATTAGGACACAGATACATTTCACAAAAAAGTGACACTTGGTTGTTTTTGCGTTATTTCGAGCAAATTCGTTCTTCCGGTTCAAAACAAATTTTTGAAGCTGCTTTACAGCCATGAGATCCTTGCGTGTATTGAGAGTGGATGTCTGTACTTGCGAGTACATTGGAACATCTCTGAGTGTGCAGCATTAATTCATGAGAAAGACATGGTGCAAAAACCAATTAGTGCACTCTATTGTGAATGATATGCAACTTCATTAATATGCATGATAGCTTCGAAGACTGTTTTTACCTGTTAAAGTGTTTAGACGGCAAAGAGACGCCATGTTGTGTTGCCAAAACCAGTGAAGAAGAAGAATTGTTTGGAGACATGGGTCGTCAGTGTTGTGTTTATAAATGTGCTGCAACAAAAGATTTGTTTTCATTTTGTTGCTATGAGAGCGCAGCTGGTCTCACATGTGGAATACAATGAACGTGACAGAAATGCGTTTGTAAGGAACATTTTTTACCCAAGAGCTTTTCGCATCTGGAAATGGTGATATCCGGATTTTCCGCTCGTCTCTTTTTAAAAAAGACGCAGCTCCAGTTGGTGTTGATTGTCCTGTCTCTACAGATTTGGTAAGTGAGCAATCAGTGGTCTTTGTTTGTTTATTCAGATGGCAAAGTTAATTCGTATTGTCAGCAGTGCTCTTTCAGTGTTTAAAGACAGACCTTAGTCAAAATCTTCTAATATCACTACAATATTTTGGACTGAAAGATTCGCTGTAAATGCTGCTCTAAGAGTGTAAACATGTAAACACCTTAATCAAACTATTACTGTCGTGTAGAATATTTGCCGCATTTTGTGACAGGACAGTCTATACACACATGGCTTTCTGATGCTACCTACCGAGTGCATCTAAGTTACCGAGAAATGCAGAGGGTTTTATTTTCTTTAATACTACACTCATTCAGCAGTTCCTTGCATGCAATATCTCGTTTGTTACTGGGGGCATGCATAAAATGTTCCTGAATGAAAGTGAAGTGCCAAACTGCAGTTAAAGTCAACAAATTATTAATTTGGCAAATAATTTGATTACTGATGTCCATGTAAACACAGTCCCTGTCTTTCTCCTCTGCGTCTGTGTGTTTGTTTTGCCTCTGTAAAAATGAGCATGTGCCCAAACAGAAACTCCCACTTTTATGCAAAACCTTCCCTCTTTCCCTCCCCTGACACTCCCACCTAAACAGAGCTGGGCACACCCACTTTCTTGACTTTTTCCAAACTAGAGGTGTGACAACATCCTGCTGAAACAGGGGGGTTTCATGGCCCTTTAATGTCCCACCAGTGATGATATACAGCCTTATCGCACTGCTACGAGTGTGATATTGTGTTTATACAACAGTTTGACAGCATAATCATGTATATAAAAAAGAAAATCGAACACGGAAAGTGTTAAAATCCTTTTGTATCCTTTTCTTCTGCCACTCATTTATATCTACAGCTGATGTCAGAACAGCAGGAACCATTACTAATTCACACACGTCACTTTAGAGCTAGTATTTGAATGATTCTCTAGCTTCATGTCTAAAGTGATGGCAAAACAGGTGATTTTGCTGCAATAAGATTATAAGACTGAAGGACATAAAATGGCATCAGTCTACAAATATTTCCCAGTGTTTCTCTGTTGCTATTGGAATATCACAATAATTAACACAGAAAAAGCCAAAGCAAAGCAAACACTGACTACGTTTACATGGACACCAATAATTCGAATTTAATGCGATTAAGACAATACTCTGATTAAGAGTTCACCATGTAAACAGCGATTTTTGATTAATTTAATCAGATTAAGGTCATAATCGAACTAAAGAGAAATCGAATTAAGACATGTGGAGTATGCCGGCTTTAATCGCATTACTGAAATGCAGTACATACATGTGAACATCTTAATCAAACTATTACCGTCATGTAGGACATTAAGCCATTTTTTGCAACAGGGTAGTCACACAAACACACACACACACACACACACACACACACACACGGCTGATTGACACTCTTTCCACTTACCGAGTCAGTGCAGACCACAGACACCTGCATCATGAAATGCGGAGGTTTTTTTTCTTCCATTCAGCATGCGGTATGAACTCCCTTTAAAACAACTCTTCCAGCAGTTTATAGTTGCATTCAATATCTCGTTTGTCATGGTGGGCTTGCATGATATGTTCGTGAAACTGCAGACCCAAAATTACATAAAACTCCGGAGGAAATGCGGATAGCGCGGTGACGCAATGACGTTAATCGAAATATGTGCTATAACATGTAAAACGCGATCATGAAAATAACACTCAAAAAGCAACTCATTTAAACACCTTAGTCTTATTATTCTCTTGATTAGATTAAAGCAAATAATTTGATTACTGATGTCCATGTAAACGTAGTCACTGTTGCGTTTGTTACTGCTGTGTTTGCGATAAGGAACACATGCGGGCATTTCTCCTTTCTTTCTTTTTTCTGAACCAGTCTGCAGTAAAAAAAACACAGAAGACACATTAGAAACAAACAGATGGCCAACCAAAAACTCAGGGTTATACAAAGAGTGGCCAACACAAAATACATACATTCCTGATATGTGAGTCCCATCTCACACTCAACACACTACAATTATATAGTATAAATACAGCCCTACAACATACAAAAGAGAGTGATCGACTTAGAATGTCACTTACCAGGTTGATAATGATCAGCTGTTGTTAGAAATTATGAGTTTTTCTCCTCTAAGGGCTTATTATGCGGTGTCTCTTATTACGTGTTTTTGCTCTGCTTAATGACAGGCTGATAGATGCTGATGCGCTGTATCTCAGAAAGTATAAATATTTTAAATAGTCACTACCCTTATAAATAAACTGCATAGTTGCAATCTAAACAACAACATTCTTACCTAAAAAGCCTCAAAAGTACATTATGTTGTCCAATAGCTGCAATATTAGCCAAACTGTAGTAAGATTATTGATCTGCTGTCACTCTATGTGGGCGGAGTAATACAGAAGGATGAGGAGGTTGTATGAGTGTTGTTATTGCAGAATATCGCACAGCTATCAGCCAATCGGATTCAAGAACCAGACAGAACTGTTGTATTAAGTGTTATATAATGTCTGGGTTGGTATTACGTCACAAAAATCTAAACTGCCAGTACATTTTCTGTTAATTTATAGACTTATTTTTCTTAATATTATTTCTTATCCATTATATTAATATTCAGACGTCTAAAATGTCAATAAAGTTACGTTGTTAAACTGTAGAGCTGAATTTTCGACATCAAACATCGACAGAATAGAGACCAACATCCCAAAATGCAATTTACAACCATAAATAAACAGAAAACACTTGTAAATCACTAAAGATGGAAACTGTAAATTACTAGTTATTTTTACAGTGTAACATATTTTAAAGCAAATCTTTTTTTTTTTAACTAGGTGTTTTTTTTTAGGTTATCAGCTACTCTGGTGTGTGTAAAGTGGTGTGTGGGAGCGGCTAGTCTTTGGTTCAAGTACACAGATCAATGAGCGCAAGAACAGATAACCCTTCTGTTTCATGTTTCCGTTTTTATAGGAATCTCATTCTCTTTCTCTTATTCTGTTTGCCAATCGGACAAACATAGCCTTTTACCTCATTTAGTCGTGGGCTGCTGTTAAAATGACGTGTGTGAACGGGTGACGTTTGACCCAGAGTGAAGTAAACTACTCAGGAATGCTTCAGGGTACCTCTTGCAACATGTCTGTGGAGATTAACATCAGCTTTGGTCCAACCATAGACATTCTGTGTATACTATTATCTATTATATATTATTATAACATACTCTTTTCATCCAGTTTCAGAACTTAGGGTCTCAAATTTTCAGAAATATATAATTCACGAGCTAAATGTTTTCAGAACCCTATTATAAATGTAGACGGTCTCAAAACATACAAACAACCAACCTGATGATTTTACATATAGTCAGAATGGTAGCTAGTTCATATGTATTTGTATTATAGGTGGGCATAGATACATATTTTTAATCTAGATTAATCTCACTGTATTCTTGTAATTTATCTAGATTAAAATGGCTCATTTGAATTCTGCAGAAGGCATTCAGAATATTTGGCTACCTAAATAATGACTAAAAGTAAGTCTTTGAGAACGGGTTTCTCAAGCCAGGTGGCGCATTAGACCAGGGGTTCATCTCCTGTTTCCAAAATACATCACAAACTGCTTGAGAAACTTTTCTACTATGATAATTGGTGATAAAAATAAATGATGTTCAATAAGATGTACTTGTGTTTACTAACTGTTTATTCAGTTAAACATGAATTTTGAACTGTAGGCCTATACATAAGCTCCAAACAGCGATTTTTGATGACCTTAATTTGACTAAAGTCAACTAAACTAAACAGAAATTGAATTAAGACTTGGAGTATGCATATATTAGTGGCATTATTGAAGTAAACACCGCAATCAAACTATTACCGTCATGTAGGACTTTTTGCCATTTTTTCCGACAAGATCCACACATGCAGCTGTCAGTAAAGGACCCAGTCAGTAAACACACACACACACACACACACACACACACACACACAAACACACACATTGCGAAATGCGGAAGTTTTTTCTTTCCATTTGGCGTGCATTATTAAATTCCATAACACTCTCACCAGTCCTTACTCCCTACAGTATTTGCGTCTAATACCCCAGTTTGTCACGGGGACATGAATGAAATGTTAAACTGCCGAACTGTAGTTAATGCCACCCAAAATTATAGGAAACTCTTACATGAAAGCACTTCACGTAAACACCTTAATTTTATTAGTGTCTATTAAGGCAAATAACTAGATTGCAGATGTCAATGAAAGCATAGTCAGTAGTGTCTTCGAAGTAAGTGAAAGATCCAGAAGGGCATCCTGCTAATTTGATTTAGAAGGGCACTTTTTTTTGTCAGACGGCTCACCGGTTTGACTTTCATTCACCGTCATTCATTTTAAAAAGCAGCCGCTCCATTTTATTTGTACAGTTGCAATCAGAATTATTCAACCCCCTGATTAACGGAGAGATTTTTTCAACACATTTTAATAACTCATCTCTAATAAATGATTTATTTTATCTTTGACATGATGACAGTAAATAATATTTGACTAGATATTTTTCAAGACACTTCTATACAGCTTAAAGTGACATTTAAAGGCTTAACTAGGTTAATTAGGTTAACTAGGCAGGCTAGGGTAATTAGGCAAGTTATTGTATAATGATGGTTTGTTCTGTAGACTATGGAAAAAATAAATAGCTTAAAGGGGTTAATAATTTTGACCTTAAAATTGGTTTTAAAAATTAAAAACTGCTTTTATTCTAGCAGAAAGAAAAAATATTATCAGACATACTGTGAAAATTTCTTTGTTCTGTTAAACATCATTTAAGAAATATTTAAAGAAGAAAAAAAAATTCAAAAAGGGTTGAATAATTCTGATTGCAACTGTATATGTTTTACTGGAACTCATAAACTCTACAGGTGCCTGATAGTTAGATGTAGAGCTAACAATAATCAGATTCGCTCTAGTAAACTGCATCCATGTTAGCACGTCACGTTTGATGTGGTAAAAATAATAACATTTTTAAAGAGAGGCGTACCCGCAAACCACACCCCTATACACACCCCTCATTGGGGGATGAGCAAATCATACTAAAATGTACAAATTGATACAAATTAACCAGTAAATCCAAAAAGATTAAGGTGAGAATGCGTTTGGTCAACATATAAATGAGATACTTGAAAAAGAAGACTCATCTAAAATAGAGAACACTTTCAGATTTATCTTAGTTAGCAGTATTAATCTGCACATGGTGGTAATTTCTTTAACCCATGTGTGCTGCTGGAAATGTTTTCATCCACTTTGGGGTGATTTTGAGTCAAAGTTTAGCCACAACCTTCACTGTTTTTCAGAAAATGTGATGATTTTTGGTGACAAATCTGTTTTTGACACATATTTTGGGAAAATGCTTTGAATATATTTCAAAAACACAACAATACACTCTGGGCTAATTTATTACTCTTTCGTTATGTTCGTGGCTATTTTTGCTCCATTGATTTCCATTTTAATGGCATTTTTTGATTGCAAAGCGATGACAGCATATAATCATGCATTCTGTTGTGTGTGTGTGTGTGTGTGTGTGTGTGTGTGTGTGTGTGTGTGTGTTATGGTGTTCTTATGAGTAAAACAACAAATTATAGTGTGTGTGCACTTGTGTGAGAGAGATCTTTGCAAACTTACTGTGATATACTTGAGAAAATAAAAAATAAGCAGCTCAGCTCTCAGAGCACATAGTAAGTGTATTTATGCACACACACTATAATTTGTTGTTTTACTCATTAGAACTCCATATAAAAGTCTGAAACTGTTTTGCACAGGTCTATCTAAAGGGTTAGGCCCAATCCCAATTCTACCCCTTAACCCTTCCCCTTACCCCTACCCCTCATTTTACGCGTTCATGTAAAGGGGTAGTGGTGTCCCAAAATCTTTTTTAGCTTTTTTAGCTTGAAGGCGTAGGGCTAAGGGGAAGTGGTATAAACCCTTTTGAACGAAAATTTTTCAGGACCACACTCGAAACCAAGGGGTAAGAAATTTTCCAAGAATGCACCAGCTACAGCGGCAGTTTCGCTGTACCCGGAAGTAAGGAGAGCCACAAATTAGTATTTTTTGTCATTATTACAAATTTTTACAACAAACAAACACATGCTTTAATATATTTATAACCATGTTCATGTTTTACTGTCATGCTTTTATTAAAAAAATGCTAAAATAAAAACTGCAAAATTTTGCGATCTATAATCCTTAATAATAACTCCTGTACAGCAGTCCCACAACATTCTGACACTCGATGACACTCGAATACCCTGTCAGAAAAGTCTAGTGGCTGACAATGAGCTTTTTACAGTGTCTGCTATAATGTTAATGTAATTAATGTAATGTTTTTGGTGTGTTTACATAGATGAATATGGCCACTGTGTAAATGCACAGTACAGTTACGATCTTATTGCCACATTAGATCGTTATGATAACATAATATATGCCATCAGTGATATCCTGAAGATAAATACCAAAAAATAACACAACTGGAATAACTACAGCAGTCGCGATCGTCTGATCTCTTATGAAGCAAGAGATCACGATGACATATGATGACGTGTGTAGGTGTTGTAGTGCTGTCCCAATTCTTAGGTGTAAATTTTGAAGCCTGTCCCCTTCACACTCTGTTTTAAGGGCCAAGGGGAAGGGGAAGGGGTAGAGGTACAACAATAGAATTGGGATTGGGTCTTTATGGTGCCAACTGATAGTTGTGAATAAAAAAAAAGAAGTTTTACTTCTTCCCAACAAGGAAAAACACCAACAATCAAGAAAGCAAAAAAAAATGATATAATGTAAGTCAATAGGGCTAAAACTGTCAAAAATGTATTGAAACGGTAGTCAGTTTAAACAGTACAGAACTGAAAATTAATCAAAAACAAAAACAACTTAGATTCAGCTGAATTGTGTTCAAAATTGCATCATTTCAGTTTGTTCTTTGATTAAGTTTGAAGTATACCAGGGTCTTTATAAAGCTACAAGGCAAAGTGAATGAAAAAATGTTTATCAGAAGAATGTTTATCTCTTTCACCAGAGATTTCTTTTATCAGCCAGCAATTTTCATACATCGGACAATGAGCCCTGTCACACAGCAAAACAGATAAAGCAGCTTCTTACTGAAGACATTAAAATAATAAAATGATCAGAGTCCTGATCTAAACCTGATTGAAAATCTCTAGAAAAACTTTGGCAACAAACAACTACAGTCAGTGAGCTGTGCAGGAGACTGAAAAAAAGAGCAGATTAAAATCATAGTAGAGCAGTGTTCTTATCCTGGGCCATGATAATGAGCCCTGTCACACAGTAAAGGAAGCAGGTAAAGTAGTGCCATGAAGGTGAAACCCTTGAAATATTTAAATTGTTTTAAAATTCTTGTTCTAAAAGTGAATCTAAAATCCTTGGCGATTTTGTATGTCCAAGAAGCACACTACAGTCATCAAATCCATGCAAGGGACAGTGAGCAGAATGAACCTTGTTTGATGATTGTGCTTGTCTTTTTTTGGATCTATATGTTTCAGTTCCTGTCCCACTTCGGAGTGACCTTCGGAGCACAGTTATTTGACAGTGGGTGTTTATGGGGTGAGAGGAGCAGCTGAAGAGTGTTGTGAAACTCTATCGGTCAAAGGGAACACACTGGCTGTAAATTGAGGTGAGGAGTCTGTTCTGTCACCTCTACCAGTGGGGAAAGACATACAATAGATACGTTTAAGAATGGACAAGCTTCAAGGAGACACAATGTACAACCAAACTTAGGATTAATGCCTTTATTAGAGAGATGGAGAGAGAATGTAAAAAAAACAAAAACAAATATGACTGTAAAATAATAATAATAATAATAATAATAATAATAATAATAATAATAATAATATGATTAAATTATTACTATTATTCAACCCAAGCCGGTGATTACGTACCCCTTTATGCATTTCTGGAGAGCGCCAAATACGGCCCAGGAGCTACATTGTTTTGCAGTTTTTGTGAATCCACCAGAGGCCGCTGTGTATGCTTCTTGGAATAATTTTTCACTGGATTCTATTCCCGTCATCATGGTCAACTGTGCTCTTTGTCTCAAATCCTCCGATGTATGCAACGAGCCAGTGGACAAACTGGTAACAGCAGAAAAGCCGTCCACACGGAGGTAAGCGGTCAGCTGGTAAGTGCGAAATGGAACAGCATTAAACCGTCCCGTAGCAGTCATTTTAAAGATGAAATGCAGCCATATGTTCCTCTGGCTACATAATTTACAATCTCCAGAAATGTAAATAGGCTCATTTCAAAATGAGCCTATGTTTTTATTATTAGATGACTGCAATTTGCCAGTGAGATGAAACAACAAGGTCACATACGCAAGCAATTGGAATATACAGCTGAAGGTCATTTTCGGAAATATTACATTCGACATAATATTACTCATAAGCAAAAAATTTGCCGTTAATACACTGTCAAAAACGTCGGTGTGTTAACAGTTTCTGTATTTTGTGATCCACTGATGTTTTACAGACCTGCCAACACTCCCGTTTTACTCGAGAGTCTCCCGTATTTCAGACCCATCTCCCAGTTTGTCATCTCTCCTGGAAAACTCCCGGAATTTCAACCCCTTCCCCTGGTCCTCAGGTGATTGGTACAATCTGTAACACCCCATTCACACGGGGCTTCAGCGTCAACGCTTGACAGAGGGCTTGTCTGAAGTTGGGGCTGACGCGATCGTCATAGCTGTGTCAGCCAATGAAATTAGTCAGCAATCGGCTACTGTCTGAGCTGGTGTATTTGTATACAGTGATCTGATTGGCTGGCGCTTCCATCGGCACTTGAAAAGTTGAGAAAGTCCCAACTTCTACAGCGATCAACGCCACTGAAGCGGCGCAGATGGATCCACAATGCAGTTCGGCAATGGCTGTCGTCACCAATTTAAAGTGAATGGGAAGCGTTGAAGCTGACACCCCTGCCCTGTAAATGGGGCATAACACCCACGGATCGCCAACAGACCAGGCACCCCTTCCGGTCGCTCTGCTCACCCCACCCTCTCCTGGATTTTCAGAGACAAATGTTGGCAGGTATGCAGTGGGCTATTTCTATGTCATTGATCTGCAGTTAGAATCAAATTATATATGTTCATAGAAAGGTTGGTAATGAACATTTATACATAAGTATTTATTTGTGTAATGCATTGTTTTGTGAGAAGTGCTTCTGATATGGTATGTGAACAACCCGTACAGCTTTACTTTGACATTTCCTTGTGCAAAAATGACATCGACTGAAATTTTCTCCCATACATCACGCCCATTAAAAGGATACAATTGGTACCCTTTTGGCAGTGGAAATGCAAGCCTGATAAAGGTGACCCGTATCGTACTGTACTGTACCACTCAGATTTCAGCTGCTGTCTGGGATTTCACTGCTTTTTTCCCTGTGTCGTTTCATTTTATTACACATAACTTCATCTGCATATACATACTGTATATATAATATACATACATAACAAAACATATATATATAACGTCATATCATTATATTTACTCTAATTTTTTTCCCTGTTTCTCAAATTAAAACACAAACTTGCACCCTAATTGTGACTTTACATACTGTTTGGTTTTGTCTCAAATAAAACAAGTTGTTAAAATGAAACCAATGTTTATTTCTTTTCAAGTTAAAAAGTATTCAGTCCCAAATTACAAAAAATACTGTGTTTCAAAATATAAAAAAGAATAAAATACAAAATAGTGGTGTGAGAAATGTAAATAAAAATATATATATATATAAAAAAGCTAATGATGTGAGTAAATACCCAAACTGAACTGTGTTGTAGAAGCTGTTATGTTTCTTTTCACATGGATTGTTCTGTGATGATAAATAATAGCGTAATCTTGGCTCAGACTTTCTTTTGTTCTGTTAGCGCTGCTCTGTGTTTGATCAGTTTTGGACATTTCTGTAGCCTAGCATTAAAACAGGTCTATCTGATATGATTATTCTTTGTCTTGAGTGAATGATAAAGATTCGCAGTATGTTTTTTCTCCTCCTCCTCCTTATCTTTTGCCAAGAGCACACAAAGGGCATGTCTCAACACTCTTCTCCTTTTTTTCCTAAGGTTACTCTGTTTTCCAAACAAAGAGCTTTTTTTTGTTGCCCTGTATGCCCATGGAGTCACAAGGGAAAACTGAGGTGAGTTTTGGTCTGCCGTTGCCCCAGGCATGTTGGCACTGCCAGCTCCCACCGCTCTATGAACTGAGTTCACCTGTGACTGCTGTGGGCACATGCGCATACAACACTGCCTATGTATGTCAAGATGTAAAAAATTGTGTTTTAAATATTGACTTTTTTGTTATATTGCTTAACAAATTATATTTATTTATATTTATTTATGTTATATTACATTTTTTTATTTGAGACATTTTGTTTGTAAATAACTTCAAAGTAATCATATTAAAAGTTTAACTGCATCATTTCAAACATTTCCTTTTATAGATTTCTTTATTTACATCCTGTTATAAAATAATATTATTTTATCATTATGATCCTGGCCATTTAAAAATGGAAGCATAAACTCTTCATTGTGAATTGTGGACTCTGCTTAGGTGACCAATCATTCTAAGTTTGTATGAATAAGGCCCAATGAACATCGGGGAGTGGAATTTACACTGAAAAAAAACCTTGATAAAATCATTGTTACAAATTGCATGAACAGATTTTACTGACTTACGTATAATTAACTTATCATCAATATCATGTAAATTGACTTAATGCTTAACCTACCATTCCTAAATAAATTTATAAAAATTTTATTAATTATCTTTCATTTTGAGTCTATATTTGTTTAAATAATTGAAGTTAATTTACTTCATTTACATGGCTGGACCTGCATTAGTTATTACATGATTCTCCAATCAGATGTTTCCTAAGTTACTATAAATAACCATAATCTTCCTAGCACAGTTATCTTCGTCTTGAAGATTCCCCTCTTCTTCCCCCTACTTTCTAGATTGGGCGGCCTGGCGGCCCAGGGGTTAGCACTGTTGCCTCACAGCAAGAACAACACTGGTTCTAATCCTTACTAAGCCAGTCAATGTTTCTGTGTGGAGTTTACATGTTCTCCCTTTGCTCGCATGGGTTTCACCTGGGTTTCCTCCCAATGGAAGTATGCGATTTCAGACACAGCCTACAGCCTTCTTAATTTAATCCCATGCAAAGCATATCCATTACAACATTACATATCCATTACAACATTCATTCATTTTCCTTTAGTTTAGTCCCTTTATTGATCAGGGGTTGCCACAGTGGAATGAACCGCCAACTTATCCAACATATGTTTTAAACTGTGAATGCCCTTCCAGCTGCAACCCAGCACTGGGAAACACCCATACACACTCATTCACACACATACAATGCGGCCAATTTAGTTTATTCAATTAACTTACAGTGCATGTCTTTGGACTATGGGGGAAACCAGAGCACCCGGAGGAAACCCAACATGCCAATTTACAACAACAATATTAAAAAATATTAAAGTATTACAAAGTAAATGAACATTAATATTTAACTTTTTCCACTTATTTCATTTATTACATCAAGTAAATATGTAAATATGAAATGTTTTACTTATAAGACACGTACAGTATTATTACTTGAAAACAATTAATAAAAAAATGACGACAGTACATTTATTAGATTTTACTAAACCAAAAAGTTATTTTTTCAGAGTACATACAAGACAACTCATGTACATATGGTTATTTAAAGGTGCCACAGAGAGCATTGATTCAATATGTTCAAATGTTCTCTCACATCTGAACGACATTGATCTCCTGAGTGAAATCCCCTGTTTGTCAGTCACCAACTGGTAGGTCCCAGGCTGTGCCTTTGTTTTGTTTTTGCTTGTTTTGTGATTTGCAGGTAGTCTGGTTGGTAATTTGTGTGTGGGGTGTCCCACATGAGGTTCATTATGTGGGTTCTATAAAGACTGCAGTGGTTTGGCATGAGATGAGGAGTTAGGTTGGCTAATCGGACTGGCTGCCTGCCTTTTGGTTCTTTTTATTTCAGTTCACTAGCATGCGTACACCTCTCACTGGCCTCCATTTACTGTATCATGACTTTGATTGCTTAAAATATATTTAGTTAGTTTTGTTTAAGTAGAGTACTTTTATTTACTATTGACCAAGTTTGTGTTGTCTCTCACACATTGCAATTCTCAAGACTCAAGACAAACATATTATCATGGCACAATATATACAGTTGAAGTCAAAACGATTAGTCCTTCTTGTCAATTGTATTTTATTTTTCTCGAATAATTCACAAACAATGATTAACATATCAAGAAAGTTTTCACAGTATTTCCTATAATATTTTTTTCTCCTAGAGAAAGTCTTATTTGTTTTATTTCAGCAAGAATAAAAGCAGTTTTCAATATTTTTACAACCATTTTAAGGTCTATATTATTAGCCCCCTCTGTTATAAACCATCATTTTACAATGATTTGCCTTAATTACCCTAATTGCCTAATAGGGTATATGTCGAATGTCACGTGACCAAACCAGATCCCTGGGTACAACACTTCCGCTCATCGCCATTTCATATGCGGCATCGGTTTGTTAATAAAAGTAGTAAGTAGTGTTTTATATGTTATATAATAGGGTATATGCGCAACTTTTGCGTTCCAGTCAACCACTTCCAGTTTTTCACTCTCCGCTAATATGGCGTTGTTTTATACAAGAAGACTCCAGGAACTACCAAAGTTAAGTATCACGAATGTCCACTGGATATGCTCATTGTCTTCTAAATGTCCAGCCACCAAATTGGCCAAAGAATTTCAATTGTATGCTTCATCATATATAATGGATTATGAAGCTATGTAAGCTAGCGGAATGGAAATGCTGTACAATAGCACTAACTAGCTAACGCTATAATGTTACTTAGTCTGCCGTATGGATGTATGGATCTACATATTCACCTTAACACTTAGTGAATTATTGCACCAGTTTCAAATAAAGACAGGTTGACTGGTGATGTCAGCATTAGGGCAGCCTGTCACAGGTCTATGAAGAAGTCTGAGACGCCACACAGCCTGAGAGTAACTTTAGGGATGGTGTGGGAGTTCTGTTTGTTCAAGTTCAGAAACAGTTTTTTTGTTTGTTTGTTTTTAAGCCATTCTGGCTGAATCTGTGATCATGACTAGAATCTGTGATCATGACTAAGTCTTTTAGTTGTCCTGAGAGACTTGGAAAATGCATCTACAGTTAAAGTTACCTTACAGAAATTAACCATAGATGTATTTTAGTAAAAGTATTGTAACCATAGATATACACGCACACTAGTGGGGCTCAGAAGGGCTTATAATACTGAATTCAACTGTAAGCAAAACTATTGTGAGTGTATTCCCTTGAAAGCTATATGGCTTATAATGATGAAAAAAAAACTCATATAAAAAAAAAGAACACTGTACTTGTCTGAATGTATCACACCAGTAGTAATGAAATTGAATGTTTTGCAACAAGGCAGGTAGTATTTGTCTAATTGGGTTGAAAATATACAGAGTCGGGCTCCAAAACTAACACTTGCCAGGTGCTAAATGCATGTAGAAATTGGCTATGGTTAGTAAATAACTTAATTGCCAACTGGCATGTACTTTTATTATGAACCGCAGTGTACTACATGGCTTGTAATTAAATAGTAAGAATGATCCTTAGTGGTGTAGAATGTGCAAATACTTCAAGAAAAATTTGCTACTGACAAGATGTGCCTTTAATAACACTGAAGGCTGAAAATGCTTGAAACTGGCACTACACGACAAGAAAAACAGAGAAAAGGGACAGTAGCATTCTCTTTTGACAGTAAACTACTATAGAGAAACTTCAACACCTTCATGTATAATGCTCCAACCAGCTCTAACTCACACCTGCTTAATAGTCTCTAGTAGTCTTAAAGGCCTTGATTAGTTGGATCAGCCGTTTGATTAGGGTTGGTGCAAAACTGTCCAGAGCTGTGGCCCTTCAGGAATCGAGTTTGAGACCTATGTTTTACATATAAAACCATTCCAATATGGGCAGTTATGGCCTATTGGCAACCCACACTCATTATTGAAACGTATCTCTATATACATTTCTGGAAATAGTAAAATATGTTTTGTTTGATTTGTTTATTATTTTTATCCATTATTTTATTTGATAGAATTATTCATGAAACGAAGACTATGTATGCAGTATTATTTTACATTTTATTAATCAACCATGAATACTGACTCTTTGGTAAACAAATTAAAACAGTTTATTTCATTTATTTTTTCTTTATTGCATTTTTTTCTGAGTTTGTAGATGGTTTGTTATATTGTATGCAGACAAACTGCCCTAAAAACCATCCCAACCAATCTAAAATGACAAATTCTTTCTAAGTACAGCTATCCAAGCCATTTGTACTCATTATACTCATATTGCAATATTCATTCTCAGTCTCTTTTTAATCTGGGGTTGCTACAGCAGAATGAACTGCCAACTTATCCAGCATATGTTTTATGCAATGGCTGCCCTTCCAGCTGCAACCCATCACTGGGAAACATCCACACTCATTCACACACACACTCATACATACAAGGTCAATTTTAGCATACCCAGTTGACCTGTACCACATGTCTTTGGACTTTGGGGGAAACCGGAGCACCTAGAGGAAACCCACGCAAACACGGGGAGAACATGCAAACTCCACACAGAAATGCCAACTGACCCAGCCAAGGCTCGAACCAGTGACCTTCTTGCTGTGAGGTGAACGTGCTTCCCACTGCGCCGCCGCATCACTCATATTGCAATATATATTGCAAAAAAACAAAGTGTCTGATTTTTCCAATAAAATTACATTGTCATACACTAGAATAGGTTGCAAGATATTATCATCCTACTTTTAACCAATTTAATGGCATACCTGTCAACCTTCTCATTTTTCCTGGGATTCTCCCATATTTTACAATTCAATCCCACTATCCCCTGTTTCCCGCATTTATCTCATATTTTTAATCCTTATCTGAAGGTGGGCAATACACATTCATTCATTCATTCATTTTCTTGTCAGCTTAGTCCCTTTATTAATCTGGGGTCGCCACAGCGGAATGAACCGCCAACTTATCTAGAGCGATTTTACACAGTGGATGCCTTTCCAGCCGCAACCCATCTCTGGGAAACATCCACACACTCATTCACACTCATACACTACGGACAATTTAGCCTACTCAATTCACCTGTACCGCATGTCTTTGGACTGTGGGGGAAACCGGAGCACCCGGAGGAAACCCACGCGAACACACGTTCTTGCTGTGGGGCGACAGCACTACCTACTGCACCACTGCGTTTAGGGGAAATGAAGCAGTCAGTCAAGCTTACATTATTTTGTACATTGAATTCCCCTTTTATGAAAATTTATTAAACAAACTCAATTAATGTAACCATTTTGCAGAAAAGGCATGTTTTACAATAGCTTTTAGACCTAGGGCATGACCATATCTCTGTGTCTGACAGGGTTGGTTTTTTATTTCCTTCACATGAACAGATACAGTGGAAGTAAAGGACTAAACACGGAGACTAACCTAATTTAACCCAATGCATGAAGTTGTGGGTGTGGAGCTGGTGCAAATACAAGCATCAGATGTGTATCTAATATAAAAATATATATTTATAAAAAAAATTATTTTTCCCTATT
This sequence comes from Danio tinwini, assembly GCA_903798205.1. Classification (NCBI taxonomy): domain Eukaryota; kingdom Metazoa; phylum Chordata; class Actinopteri; order Cypriniformes; family Danionidae; genus Danio; species Danio tinwini. The sequence goes on from CAIGQZ010032939.1 coordinate 2,496,983, forward strand.
AATTACCGATCATTTGATGCGCTTTGCTCAACTCACTGTATTATGCTGCCTGACTGCCTGTCTGAGTTTCACCTATGATTTCAACAAGGTCCGCTACTGATGTAATGGGGCGGGTACTTTCACTTTTCACTCTACAGCTGCTTGCCTCTTTTCCTGTTCAAACCAAACTAAGATCGGTGCAATTTTTCACATGGCAGGTTTTTATCCTTCATACATGTTAAGAGATCAAATTTATCGATTTAAAGAAGGAATATGTCTTGACATAACCCACACAGACATGACTTAGTAAATGTATGATTTTAATAGTTGCATTAGTCTGAATGTACTGTAAATCCCCTCATCAGGCAGCACTGGAGCAGCATGAGAGAGTGGACCACAGTGCATCAAACGAAAAGTATTAACAAAAAAGAAAAATACACAACTTAAGACACTTAAATGCTTGTATTTTTAAATGCTTGCATTTGCACCAGCTCTGCAATGCACTTCCAAAAC
>CAIGQZ010032939.1:2528442-2540211 GCA_903798205.1 Danio tinwini
ATTATTATTATTATTATTATTATTATTATTATTATTATTATTATTATTATTATTGTTATTAATATTATTGTTATTATCATTGCTACATATTCCAAATGTAAAATGGTGCTTATACAACAAACATTTCTCCGACTTCAGAGGAACTGCAACTTTCTATTCAGGAAGTCGAACAGCTAGTACATCCATGCCACCAAACATGGTGTACTTTCCTCTTCCAAAATCAGAGCCCAAAGTATGTGGCACTTGTGCTAGTAGAAAGCATGGAGTGCGGGGATGAGAACAGCGTGTGAAGCGGAGGAGTGTGGATGAATGGGGGAGCAGACGCCCACGCAGACGTGTGGGGGATTTGAGTGGACGTCACAGGAACAGAGTGTGTGTGGGAGAGGAAAGGAAAAGAAAGTGGGCGTCTAGTAGGCTCGCTGCCACTGATGCTCTTATATGGCGCATGTCTTTTGCTATCGTTTCTTACAACCGTCCTTTGATTTAGGTCAGAATATGAATCGGTTTTTCAGCTCGTAATTACTTTTCATGGCTGTTATATATAGCATAATGAAGTTGTTGATATAGACATATCAGAGTCTGTTCATCTGTTCCATCTTTGCTGATTTTAATGGCCGTTGTATAATATGTATATGTGTCAGACGGACATCTTTGGATGCTGTGTTGCGTCTCACTGTTTCTTCAGAGACTTTTGACAGTTATAACATGCCATGTTAAGTTAACAAAGAAGGAACTTTATAAAACATTTTTCAAATCATGTTTTTGCCTTGTTCTTTGTTGAAACTAATGGACTGACGTTTTTTATCTGACTTGTATACAACGTTTGATATTTGATTTTTTACGTAAAATAGTAGTATGAGTAATATTGTTTCAAGCTAGTTTCTTGTTATCGGCATGCTTGCAGTAGCTTTAGAATCTAGGAGTAAATGTTGAAAATGTATCTTATTTTCCTGTGTGTATGTGTGTGTGTGTGTTTTGCACAAGATTTATGTATAGAGATGTCTGTTAGTTGTTCATGTTTGGCTTTGGGTAAAATGCTTCTGTTACTGTATACTGTTACTGTATGTACTATATGTAATCAGGCCTGGATTAAGAATTCAGAGGCCCCTGGGCACAATGTCTTGTAGGGCCCCCTACAAGGTCGCACCCCTATAGTAAATAAAAAAATAAGATTAATATAATATTTTTTAAATACAGTTTATCTATAATATTTTGCCCACATTTTTTTAAATAAATGATATAGTACATATATTTATAGTCTACAAAGTTTTACCTGATTTTAAAAGCATTTAAAGCACACTTTGATAAAAAAATACTAATAAAACTAGTGAATATTAATGGATTTTAATATACCTTTTCAAGTTCACTGAAACAGTACTAAAAATGTATATTTAAGGCTATTTAATGTATAACTTCTACAAAATTATAATGCATATGATTTGGATATAACATCTCTCCAATCCAGTTCTATATCTGAGTTTTCCATAATACACACACTGAATAATGATTCCTACTGTCTCGCTCGTGATGAAGAGTAGGCAAAAAGCACTTGATTTTAAGGCTGAAAGTATCCGAAATCACACACACTATACCACTTCTCTCCTGCCTCTCTCCTCTTCAGGGGCTTTTTCTGTCTCTCTCTCTCTGTCTCTCTTTCTCTCTACATTTTATGTCTGTCTCTCCTATTCAGACACACGATGAGTCTAGTCTGCGCTGCGGTTAGCTTTCTCTGCCTGGGTTAACATTAGCTTGATAGCTAGTAGCTAGCGTTCCCTATAGTGTCTTCTTTACCCTCATTCTCCTCATCATGGATCTGTTTGAAGAAGGTGTTTGTATACATGGAACATGCCTCAATAAAGATGCCTCCTCCTCTCCTCTTTTTCTCTTGCGTTTGATACATCCACTGGTCCACTCATTTTGATCTACGACCACTACTACACTGCATTCTGCCCAATTCAGCGCGGGTTGTTTCAAAACTTTCTATTGGAAATAAATGTATTTCCACTATCATATGTTATGGGGGAAAAAAGAAGAACGTGTTTATCAGTTGCTGGATTCAAATAGGGTTCATGATCGATCGCCTCAAAACATTTAGCATGCTATTTACGAGCTGCGTCACTCTCACTTGCTCTCTGCTGCGCTCTTTAGTTATGTTGTCTCTGTCGATCAAATGGCGCTGGCGGAAAGCACTCAACTAGCTTATTCCAATGAGGTGTGCTATTTGCACTTAGCCTAAATAGACACTCCAAAATCAGCCACAAGTACGCACGGGCTCCGGGGCCTGTGCCCATAATGCCCATTGGTTAATCTGGCCCTGTATATAATACATACACTGTCAAAAAATCCCGGTTGCCTTAAATTTTTAAGCTGAATCAAATTAACCTTATGAGTCCATTGAACTTATATTGTTAATCTGACTTAACTGAAGTTAACTGTTAACCTGACTATTCACTGAAGACATCTGGAATTAAGGGTGTGACAACAGGGGCCGGGTCTAAATGCAGCTTTAATTCAGCAAAGTCAGGCAGGCAAGGTTAGTACAGGAGAAAACGGCACCATAAAGGTAATCCAAAAGTAATATACATAAACAGTAAACAAACAAAGGGTCAAAAACACTGCAAAGAAAACGCTTTGCAATGCTCGCGACAGATAACAAGACTCAGCATTGAATGAGTGCTTTTGTGTCTGTGTGTGCGAGTGTGATGTGTATATAGTCTATGTAATCAGTGGTGATAAACTGCAGCTGTGTGTGTAATCAGCAACCTAGGCTCATTCTTAAAATGTACCGCTATATACATTTCTGAAGAGTGCCAAATATGTCACAGGAGCTATGTTTTTTGCAGTTTTTGTATTTACAAATTCAACAGAGGTCGTTGTGTAGACAGATTTGAGATCTCAAATATGTCTCGTGAGTGCCATTCTGGTCTGCTATTTGCACATACATCCACCAGAAGCCGATGTCGACTGACTGACTGACCGATTGTCTGACCCACCCTCCTTCTTTGCTAATCCCAACCAATAGTGTTTTCAAAAGCACCGATTGACCCACTCACTTCCCTTAACCCAACCAACAGTTTTAAAAAGCAATTCATAAAAAGAAAAGCCCTTGTCTGATTTTACCAAATTTTCACCCTGTTATTTACTTGCTAATTTTATTTTGGCCTTCTGTTTTTGTTTTACCCACTTTCTGGAGCCGCTTTTCAATGGACTCAAACCCCATCATCGTGGTGAACTCCTCAACTCCTAGATACATGGCAAGCTAATTAGACAAACTGGTAATTTAGCCAGTTTGTCTTATATGGCACATGTCGTATACGCCATCATACCGTCCCATAGTGTCTATTTTAAAGATAAAATGCAGCCATACGTACTCCTGGCAACATAATTTGCAATCTCCTGAAATGTACATAGGGGCTATGTTTTTAGAATGAGCTTGTGTTGGTAATCATGAGGTGAGCTGAAACTGGTGTGTGAATGCAGGGCACGATGGGATTTGTAGTATGGTTCAGTGGCAGATGTGATGAGTAGAGTGCCCTGACTGGTGGGTACTCAATTAGGTTACCATGACAACTATCCACAGGGAAAAAAAACTGTTATAGTAAAGTGCTTCAATTAATTTGTTGTGATAATTGTAATTGTAACTGAAAAAATAATTAATTACTTTACTTTAAAAAAGTGAGTAAACATGTTGTAACTTGAAACTAAGCTGACTTAACTTGAATTTATTTTTATAAATAAGTACATAATTCATTTACTTAAGAAAATGGGTTTACTAACTTTTTTAAGTTATGTCAACGTATAGCCTTAAAAGCAGCCAGTTTACTCACTTTTTAAAAGTAGTCAACAAAACGTAATCAGTAATACGGTAATACAACAACGTACAATAACCATGTCACGTGGGTTACCTCCAGGTGCTGCAGTTTCCCCCATAGTTCAAAGACATGTGCTGTAGGTGAAAAACTGACCGTAGTGTATGAATGTGAGAGTGTATGGGAGTTTCCCAGTACTGGGTTGCAGCTGGAAGGGCATCCATTGTGTAAACTATATGCTGGAATAGTTGGCAGTTCATTCTGCTGTGGCGACCCCTGACAAAGGGACTAAAGAAGAAGACTGAAGAAAAATGAATGAATGACTATCCCTTACACACTGTTCTGTTCATTAACATGATATACCAATCAGAATCAGAATCAAAATCAGAATCAGTTTTATTGCCAAGTGTGCTTCACACACACAAGGAATTTGTTTTGGCAACAGAAGCTTTCAGTGTACATAAAGTGACGAGTGACAACACAAAATTAAATACAAGAAAAGAAAAGGCAATAAACATTAAACAGAGATGCAATTTAAAGAGCTATTGTGATTTAAATGATTTTCCTGTTTTGATAATGCCTGGCACTGCTCCATTTGACTTATGCTGTGCATTCAGCCCTCTAGACTCTACATCTGGCATCCTAAAAGCTGATATTCAATGCATGAGAGTCTGCTCGAACCTCCTGTTATGCCACTACCATCAGATGGTTGGGGTGCCCGCGCTTAACCAAATGTTTGGAAGCAGACGCACATGTACCAACGGGCAGACAAACACACACTTACAATGGAGAGACAGATGAACTGGGAAGAACACAATCTGTCTAGACGTGTGCGTGATATGCTGAAGAATTAAGTTGTCCTATACAAGCACACACTGTTGAAGGCAAAATTATTAGACCTCCTGTGATTTTTCTTTTTCAAATATTTCGCAAATGATGTTTAACAGAGCAAGGAATTATTCACAGTAATTCCTATAATATATTTGTTTTCTTCTGGAGAAAATCTTGTTTTATTTTGGCTAAAATAAAAGCAGATTTCAAGTTTTTTTTTAACCATTTAAAGGTCAAATTTAGTAACCTTCTAAACCATATATTTCTCGATTGTCTATAGAACAAATCATAGTTATACAATGACTTGCCTAATTACCCTAACTTGCCTAATTAAGTCTTTAAATTGCACTTTAAGCTGAGGAGATTTTGGAGTGCAGAGACACTCAAGCAGTTGCACTAGCGGCCATCATGATATATGGTTTAATTCTTACTTTCATAATAGACATCAATACATTTCATTTAAACTCTAAGGGCCCTATCATACACCCGGCGCAATGCTGTGCCAGGTGCGACGCAAATGTTTGCTAGTTTCAGCTTGATGCAAGTGGCATTTTGACGTTTTTCACCATGCTGTTAAAATAGCAAATGCAATTGCGCTCATATGTGCGCCAATTGGCATTCTGGTCTAAAAAAGGAGGTGTGCTAAGGTGCATTGCTGGCGCGTTGCTATTTTGAAAAACTAAAATAGACTGTTTAATAGACTAGCTAAGAGGAGGTTTAAAGTCCAGCGCAGAGCGCGTTAGATATGCGCCTCGCTTAAACATTGCGTAATACACACAGAATGTACAGCAATACGCAAATATCTTTACAAATGAAAAATAATTAAATGATTAAAATGTTACAAAAAATATTATTTTTCATTCTTCACCTCAGGGGGCTGTTTCAGTTTATTTATGACAATTTGCTTCTGTATAATGTTATTATTATTATTAGCAGTATTATTTATTATATGCATATTTATATTTGTTTTATTAAAAACAAGCTTAGATTTGCCCACCTGTCAGGTTTTAGACCATATGGGCCATAGCATGTGCATTTTAGAAATAACTCAGTTGTTTGACCCCACTTCGTTATTATTGTTCATTTATTTGTTTGCTGGAAATTAGAACTAAATTTAGAAATAGTTTTGAAACAAATCTTTGCGCTTAACAAACTAAATTTATTATGTAGACTAATGGATGTCTGTGCATACAATACCTTTCATTATACACGGAAGAGTGAAAGTGAAAGCAAAGAATGAGGAGGCTCATTCTCGGGCTGCAGATGCTCTGTTTAACTGTTTTCTCACTAATGAAGCGTTCAGTTATTCCACTTACAAAGTCTGCCATATAAATAGCAAATGCGCTATGGCGCAACGCAACTGACTATTTAAGGGAATGGGAGACTAGACTGATTGGTTTATTCTCATTAAGAGAATAAGCTCAACCCTGTTAGACCATGAGCCGCGGTGCAAAGCGGATTTTCCCATCCTTAAAATAGCAAAAGTGGATTCTGACATGCAATTAATGCTTTTGCGCCCTGCTCTTTGGACTTTGCGCCTAGATCGTTAAAATAGGGCCCTGAGTATTCAGTTGTTGAGAAGGGTGTCCCACAAGGATTATCATTGGGTCCTCTGCTCTTTTGCTTATTTATTAACGATTTGACTAAATTCTGCTCAATCTGCCAGATTATGTAGATGATACTGTTATTTATTCTGACATTTCATATAATCAGTCTTTGCTGTTAGACTTTACTTTAATTCAAGAATGGTTTATTAAAAATAGTCTTGTAGTATGATGTTCTTTAAAATATCTCAGCAGTTACACTTAGTAAATATAGATATTAGATTTGATGATGGTCACCAGGGCTTTACATTAACACCCGCCAACCCGCCAAATGCAGGTAGATTTCAGCTGTGGCAGGTTAGACAACCACTCTCACTGGCCACTTTGGCTGGTTGAAGATCATTTTTAAATTATGGTTATTTTAAAAGCAGTGTTCGACAATAAGAATGGCCCAATATGCGTGCAAATGTCATCTAGAATCAAGAAGCAGCATTACTGAAAAAGCATTCACGCAAGCAAAAGAAAACAGGTGAATACCAAATGAGAGGATAATCACTCGCGTGCACAGGTGATGTGATACACGCAACTGTTTAAAAAGAATGTGTGCTACCCTTTCCTGGCACAAGCAACTGTGCTTGGAAACTCAGCTGCTGCAATTGGTTCTCTTTGAAGTAGACTGGACAAAAAGTGATGCTTGTGCACAAACAATCCTGCTGCTTCCAAAAGTTAGAGATGTTTTTAAAATATGTATTTTTTGTAAGCAGCAGCGGTTGCCAGATGTGCTGACATTTTAGCTACCCATCAGATGCTACCAACACCCTATTTAAATGGTTCTGAGGTTGGGGTAAGGGATTAGGTGGGTTAGGGCGATATTACAGATTCATTTCACACTAATCCACATTCTAAATTATAGTGGTAGCAAAATCTATTGGGTAGCATATTACGTCATCAGAATTTGCTACCTACTTTTTGAATGGGAGGTAGGACAATCTGACAAGGTAAGACAAATCGACAGAACACCAGTTTTGTTTAAATTATTCTTTGAACAGAACAGATTGTGGGCCTTAAAGTTACCCGTGTGCACGTGATCATCCTTCCATTATCACATACAGTATGTTTTTCACCTGCTTTCTTTTGCTTATTCTTATTTTTGGTAATATGGTTTAATTATCATTTTTACAGTAACATTGCTTTAATAGGATATTAAATCCCCATCTATGTGTAGTTAACTAGTGATCTGAGAGACCTTTAGCTTTGACAGACTAGGCATAGTGCATAGTTTTAGATACATGGCAATGGTTATTTTTTTAAGTGTAATTGTTTTTTTTTTTTAAGAAAGGTTTTGTTGAATAAAAAGACCATGTATACAGCTGTATTTCACATGTTTTTACATATTATTTAACATTTGTGGCTAAGAAATAATAATCGATTTATTTTGGTGTGGTCAGATAAATAAATAAATCCTATACATTTAGTAAATCCTTAGTGTTGAGCTCTGAAAAGTCCTGTGGAAAAAAAAAAAAAAATGCAATGCGACACTATGAAACCACAGCCCATTGGCTCATGCACATTGAACAAGTTCATACACACAAAAAAATGAAGGAGGGTGAGTGGCTAGTAATGTTGGAAAACTAGTAGCCACAGTGGCTGGTGATCACAAAAGTCAATGTCAAGCCCTGACGGTCATAGTTGTCTAATGTTGATCAATTTAAATATCTAGATCTTTGGCTTGATATTGAGGTCCTTCAAACCCCATATGGATTTAATAACTAAAAAGTCATATCAGTGAACTTTCTCTTTATCGTTCTATTAATTGTTTTTCGTTTCAAGTAAGAAAATGCATTTCTCAATAAATTTTCCCTATTATTGATTATGCTGTTATTATTTATAACAATACATTTGATATTAATTTAGTCTTCAACTCTCTATTTAGGTTTGTTTTAAGATGTCTGTATAGAAACCATCATTGCATATTTTACAAATCTCTTGGTTTGCTTCAACCTAAATTCCGTAGACATTATCATTGGTATCTGTTTCTTTATAATTGTGTTTATTTTAGTTGCCCTTCTTATGTAAAGCAGTTTTTTGTTCCATTCACCTCTTCATATTCTCTTCTACATATGTAACAGAATTACTTTTTTGTTTCAAAAATTACTACAGAAAGTGGCCGTAGGTTTCTTAGTAGGACATTTAGTCTTTTCAGGGCTAATTTATCTTCTTTTTTGGAAATGTCATTTAAAGGCTCTGTATGTAAGTTTTTGACTCTTCTAAAGCATAAAAATACCATAATATGTGTGCAGATATTTAAGAAACATCCCAAGTTAACAAACTAACTAAAAAACAATGCTGTAGTCAGATATTCTGCTTTGAAAATGTTTTTTTCCGTGCTGGAACTCTGTCTTTGTTTAGGTAAATTTAACCTGCACAATGCCAGCTTAGCCAATTATATTTCAGCACCTCAGGTTGCCTTTTTGGAAAACAGCGTATTTCATTTATTCATTCAGAAAGGCTCTGAAAGCATGCGTCCGTGAGCGAAATGCGACAGTGTCAGTGGACAGGTTCAGATGTCAACCTGAGACAGATTCAGTTCCACATGAGGTTATCAATTAGCAAATAATATAAATATTACGAATGTGAGCAGGTTACATTGTAACTGAGTGTCCTAACAACACGCTTTGTGATGAGTTACCAGTGATGACCAATTTTTTTAAAACTTTTTGCATCAGACAAAATTTAAATACAGCCATTGAGAAGCACAGAATATGCACTCACTCATGAGACGGTTAAGTTTAGAATCTATTCAATACATGTTAACTCTCTTTAACATCATTAAATGTAGATGCTGAATCACTCATATGTGTTTAGTTCTAAAGATCAATTTTAAACGGTTTATTGTATTTTCAAGATCTGAGGTGAACGATCTGCTTTCAGTATATGGCAATACATGTCATGTAAAATGGCATTCAAACTCACATTGTTAGCTTTTAGCACTGAATAAAGCACGTGAGGTTTACCTGAGGTGATCACTGTCATAGGTTTCTGTTGTTCAGCTGTGAGAAATAGAAGCCGTTTCTAATATATCAATTTGAGGTGTTGGTTAGAACCAAAACTCCTTTTATTATGGAAAATATTCCCTCTATTGCGTGTCGTTGTTTTTATTTAGAACACAGTTTAAATCACTCGCTTCTGTACTCAATCTGGCATCCCGCGCTTGCATTTTTTTGATCCAGTAGTGCAATACCTAATTCAACCACTGGGTGTCAAATATACATACTGCACATTTAATATTGGTTCCAATTTAAATGCTTATTATTTATTCATTTATTATTTTTTTCTTTGGCTCAGTCCCTCCATCAATCTGGGGTCACCACAGAGGAATGAATAGCCAACTTATCCAGCGTATGTTTTACTCAGCGGATGCTCTTCCAGTTGCAACCCATGACTGGGAAACATCTATACACACTCATTCACAGACATAGACTACGGACAATTTAGCCTACCCAATTCACCTATACCACATGTCTTTGGACCTGTGGGGGAAACCGGAGAACCCGAAGGAAACGAACATGGGGAGAACATGCAAACATACAAACTCTACACCGAAACGCCAACCGACCCAGCCGAGGCTCAAACCAGCGACCTTCTTGCTGTAAGGTGAACATGCTACCCACTGCGCCACCGTGCAGCTCATGATAATAAAAATAATAATAATAATAATAATAATAATAATCTTAATAATTTAGATCTTCACAATTTTACTAGCCTCTCTTGTAAAACACTTTTTATTGGTCAAGTTTTCTTTCAAGAATAATATCCAAGATTTATAAAATAAAAGTTACTTGTCAAATGTTTTCTCTATTCAAAAACAATACAGTAGCGAAAGATGACCACTTATATCAGATGTTTTCTTGCACATCGGGATGTTGGACTCATAAATAATTGGGAAAATAATTGTTTGCACTGGCCAAAACTAATGAAGTCACATCTGGATTCCGCTTGGTCTTAAAGCCTTTTTCGATGGATTATTCATTCATTTATTCATTCATTCATTCATAGTCCCTTTATTAATCTGGGGTCGCCACAGCGGAATGAACCACCAACTTATCCAGCATATGTTTTACGCAGCGGATGCCCTTCCAGCTGTAACCCATCACAGGAAAAGCTTATTATTTATTTGAATATCAAATTGTTTGTACTTTTAATTATATGTTTTTGTTTACTTAGGCTTTAGACTGTGGGAAGTGTTTCAGGTAAAGTGTGCTGCTTATTTGTTTGTTTGTTTAGCTGTATGCTTGTTATGATGTGTTGTACTCTGTTTGATTTATGTACTTCTTAGGGACCTCCTCGAAAACAGAATGGTTCACCTCAAGGGGCTATCCCATTTAATAAATTAAAATTCAAATACTAGCATTAAAAAAATAATAAAATATTATATACTGTCATCATGGCAAAGATAAGATAATATCATTAATAGAAATTAGTTGTTATAACTATTATCTTTAGAAATGTGTTGACAAAAGTCTTCTTTCTGTTAAATAGGAATTGGGAAAATCAACCAATTATATATATTAACCAACAAAAATATACTAATTACTTAGGAGGACTAATAATTATGACTTCAACAGTACTTAATGTGCACTCTTCTGTAACGTATACAATGCTAAAGTATTCACTGGTTAAATTTCCATGCATTTAGCACCTGAATGAAATAGATTTCAAGCTCAAATCTCTTAATGGAAATCACCCTGAGAAAAAAAAAAGTCAAAATTTCATCCTTTCTGGAAGATGTCCTGTGTTTGGCAGGATGCATACTAATGTTACTGGAGGCCCTTTCAAGGTTACCATCCATCAAGAAAGCCTTGGTTGTTGTTGAGCCGCTGTTCAGCCTTGCCCCTGACTGTGACCTCATTATCATTTCCAGGGTCAGGTCACACAGCAAAGTCTAAAGCGGGTCACGGATCAAAGCAGAAGCAACTGTTCGGCTTCATATGGGAAAGTAAACAAACCACATACAAATAAATATGAATAATATAATAATAATTAAAAAAACATGACACTTTATCTTAAAGGTTCAAAATAATGCATTGGTTAATTTGTTTACAATTAAGCAATAGTTAAGAACAAAAACACTAGTAATTAATGGTTTCATTTCATTTTAAGGGTCCCAAATTGTGCATTAGTTAAGCTCAGTTAACTTGTAAATCATAATTAACCCGTTCACAATTATGCATCAGTTAAGCATGAGCAAACACATAATTAATGATTAACTAAGCACATATTAAAGGCATTTTAACCATTATTTACAGTTTGATAAGTCAAATATTATTTCTTTGATTCATTGTCTATTAAGTTGACTGAACAGAAAGCTAGTATTTATGTGTAATTACCACTTGATTGCAATTATATGGCAAAAATAGTTTTAATAACTTTTACAAGCTGGGCATTTTGAATGTATTTGTACCATTGTGTGACAATGAATACTACTACTACTACTACAAATAATAATAATAATAATAATAATAATAATAATAATAATAATAATAATAATAATAATAATAATAATAATAATAATAATAATAATAATA
>CAIGQZ010032939.1:2540221-2554932 GCA_903798205.1 Danio tinwini
TAATAATAATAATAATAATAATAATAATAATAATAATAATAATAATATACTTACTACTTACTCCCAGGGCCATTTATATCGAAGTTGATATTTTAGCCGCACCATATTGGTGTTTTATAACATCTAGTTTTCATGAGATGAGTTGTAAGCCCAACGCTCAACCCCCAATCTGGAGGACCAGGGCATAGACCCATACCATATGCACAACTTACATTTGGAAGATCTAAACATGCTTGAAAATGCACAAATCTTTGCAAATACACCAGAAGTGGTACATATTTACATTTGATATAACTTTTTGATATGGTTTACATGCAAACAATTATTTACATGCACTAAACACATTCACAAACACTGTCAGGCGCATGGAACAACCTACCTTGGTTATTTTTTACTTTTTTTTCCACAAAAAAACAGCAGCTTTGTTCATTTTCAGACTTTGTATTTTAACAAACTCCAATTAGAGATTTAACTGGATCAACGTTAAATTTGGAAGCCTTTTGCAATGTTAAATTTAGAATATACTGTATAGAGCTTTTGTTGGAGGGAGTACCCATGGTATCCTTGAAAATTGCACGTTTCGCCAAGAAATAGGAAGTTGTAATAACTCAAGCATGCAATTTCTGCCTAAAAAATCATGTTTGATAGTTTTTTTTGTCCTAAAAATTGTAAGTTAATGTTAATGTGTAAAGTATGTTGTACATATTAGAATATAATTTTCTAAAATGATTGCAAATTGCTAAAATTGTCAGATATTGTTCATTTTTCTGCTGCCAATGTGGTGTGAATTGAGAAAAAAAATTGCTTTATATTTTATTCCCTGATTTAAGATATTACTTTTGGAGAAGCAGTGAATAAGATCTGATGTCATTAATTGAAGAGAGATTGAAGTTGAGGAAAAGAGCTGGATCTCAGAACTGATGAAAGTGATGGTCAGAAACTGAAGGTTTCCTCTGTGTCTGTTTATAAATGGATTGGAGGACAGATAACCACTGACCTCTGACCGAGACATTAGGGTAAACATCCTTGTCTGGAAACTGCCCTCTCGGTAAAAGGCTAAATGACAAGACATCTACTCAATCTTCCATTGGTCAGATGAGCTTGTTTTACATGTTCTTGTCCCGATCTCAAATCCATGGTTGACTTGCTGAGTTAAGCTGTTTGGGGAAAATAAACATGTCCAAAGATCCCATATGAAATCTATCCATATTAAAGTAAATTTTCACTTTACACTTCCAGTCGCAACCCAGTAACGAGAAACACCTACAGCACTCTCACATTTACACTCATACACTATGGCCAATTTTAGTTCATCCAACTCACCAATGGTGACGCAGTGGTGCAGTAGATAGTGCTGTCGCCTCACAGCAAGAAGGTCGCTGGTTCAAGCCTCGGCTGGGTCAGTTGGCGTTTCTGTGTGGAGTTTGCATGCTCTCCCTGCGTTTGCATGGGTTTCCTCCTGGTGCTCCGGTTTCCCCCACAGTCCAAAGACATGCAATACAGGTGAATTGGGTGGGCTAAATTGTTCATAGTGTATGAGTGTGTGTAAATGAGTGTGTACAGATGTTTCCCAGACATGGGTCGCAGCTGAAAGGGCATCCGCTGCGCAAAACATGTGCTGGATAAGTTTGCGGTTCATTCTGCTGTGGCGACCCCAGATTAATAACGGGACTAAGCCAAAAAGAAAATAAATGAATGAATGACAATTCACCTATGTCTTGTGGACTGTGGGGGGAACCAGAGCACCCGGAAGAAACCTGCACGAACACAGGGAGAACAGAAATGCCAACTAGCCCAGCCGGGACTCGAACCAGCTACCTTCTTTCTGTGAGGTGACAGTGCTAACTACTGAGCCACTGTGCTGCTGATGTAAATTATAATGTAGATTATTTAAAAAGAGAATATTGTTATTATATTTATACAATATTATCATGAATGAACCATTTGCATCTGATTGGCACTTTAACGTTGGTGGTGGTTTTGCACCTTAACGCTGTTTGACACCCATCATAAAATAGTAAAAAGAAGACAGCAGAGTGTGTAGCGTCGACTGACACAAAATCATGTTGGGAGATGACAGGTGACTGCGAGATACTCTACTTACAGCTGACAGATGTACACAGTTCACCAGTGTGGGAGTTGAATAAAAAAGACAGGGTGTTAAAACTCCTATTCTACAGGGAGTGCAGATAAATAGTAGCTTCTTGTTTTTGTATGTCTCTCCCTCCAACTGCATGTGTTTCAAATGACATTTATTGGCCATAAAGAAAAAAATAACAATAAAATAAACAAATAAAGATGAAGTTACACTTTTATCCACATTAGGCTTTCTCCTAAAATAGATGTACATGCATCCCAGGTCAGAAACTGTGTACATCACTTGATTTCTCAAATTTTCTCAAACAATTCATTTGTCGATTTTATTTTATTTTTGTAATTACTTTCTCTTTAAGAGCCTACTCGGTTGTCAATCAATCAATCAATCACTCAATCAATCAATCAATCAATCAATCAATCAATTAGCATCTTAATACAAACAAGGTTGACCACAGTGCTTTACACCAGTAAAAACAAATTACACAACAATGTATATGCTTTTTCAGATCTCAAATTTCTCTCACGAGTCCTATTTGCGCCTGCTCTTCTCGCATAAATCCACCAGAGGCCACGGTCAACTGACTGACTGACTGACCAACCAACTGAAAACCCCACTTACACCCTATACCCAACCAATCGTGTTTTCAAAAGCACTGAGTGACCAGAGTCCTCCGACTTCCCTAAACCCAACAGCAGTGTTTTCGAAAGCAATCCAGAAAAAGAAAAGCCTTCGCAGCAACCTGATTTTTACCACATTTTTAGATTTTACCACATTCCACCCAATTATTACACTACTGAGTGTACAAGAAACATAGAGCAAAGCTGAAGTAAACAAATTAATTAAATGAGTAATTAAATGATAATTAAGGATTAGCGATGAACACGAAGAAATACTGAGGGGAAAAAAAACTAGAACAGAACATACTAAAAACTACAACTTCAGTCACAGCTTTGTAATGAAATAACCTGAAGTACAACAAATGATTAAACCCTTAAAATTATCAGCAGATGATTAAACGACTCCACAAACAGCATCACCAGCTACACTTAAAACGTTTATTTTTGTATAACATCTACTAAAGTTCTTCTTGAGATAAAGGTCAACATTTTACGTCACCATCATAGAGAACAGAGTTTGCTTTAGTTGGGCTCTGAGCATTGACATTTTTAACATTAATTTATTTTGGCTACTGTCATTGTTAAGAACTTTGTTCAAAGAGATCTTTTGATTTGTTAAGCAAGCCAACAAGCTAAATAAGATCTGTGATCTCATTGTATTTAATATGAGATGAGAATTTATGAGATTCTAGTTTAATATAAAATAATTTACTGCTCTTATCCAATGTTTGATTTATTGTTAAACATAATATAAAATGTCTGTATGTGCATTGAATTCTGGACATTTTTAAGAATATCTTGGACAAAAACATTACTCTATGGTGTAACTTGCTCTCAAAGAGACATCACGAATCAGCGTATGAACCTCAACAACGATGACAACTAACAAAATTAACAGTTTAACTCACAAACATCACAAACTGGCTACTGAAAGTCTAAACATAAACAACAGCAGAATCAAATCAAATAAAGAAAACTGTAAGACCGTTATATTACATTATTGATTCATGCCGCAATGCATGCTGGGATATTTGTACTGTGCCACACCAATTGTGCCACACACATTGTGGCATGAAACATTTTAATTGTTACCATTGTACAGGTACAAGGTCTGATATATGAGGTCTGAGCGTGACTTTGTCATCACTGAACTGTTTTAGTATGTTATTCATAACTTTGTATAGAAATTGGGTATCTTTCCTGTTTTTGCTTATCATTAACAAGTTGATGTCTGCAAATAAGCGATAAGTGATTTATCTATCTATTGACTTTCCAGCTTTATTGCTATAATAAAAAGTGTTTTTAAACTCTGGTTCTCAATAACAATGGTATGGAAGTCAAAGCTGTTGTTTGTGGAGTTGTTTAATGCTTAGACTGAAGGTGTTTTATTTTACTTGAGTTTATTTAATGTTGTAACTAAAGTCACTGTTTGTGTTTCTTATTTCTCCTTCCTTCAGTGATTGTTATTATTACAGCAGGTGTTGATCAGTGTTTGAATTCACTCATTAGTGTTCATTAACTTCATTGATGGACCCCGGGAAGAATACCCACTACCTTGGCATGGCTAATGGGGATCCTGATAAATAAATAAATAAATAAAACTCTGTCAGGTAAACTATGTTAGTAAACTAATGTATGGAATAGTGAACGAGGTATGATTTTAAAGACAGATTTGAAAATTTCTAATCTGAGCTCTGTTAACTCACAATTTTTCTGCTGTTGGTTACTTTCTTGAAAACAAAAATAGTACCCAGAATGCACCGTTTTTAACAGAACATTACTGTTTTAATGATAAATAAAACATTATGTTACTGTAGAAACTGACCGTTTTTTTATAGCAATTTTTTACAGTGTAGGCAACACATTTTACTACATGACTGATGAACTACATTTTCTTTCTCTCTCTGGTTTCTCTGGTGTTTCTTTATGCTAAATTAACCTGGCTAATACCAGATGTCTGCATACACAGGAAGTGATGTGATAATGCTTCACGTTTACTTATCGCCGACGTTTAAATCACATCCCGAGCGGTATCATTCCTCATCTTCAGCTCGGCGCCTTCCACCATCTCCAACATGCTGTCTTTGTACATTCAGCTCCATTGCCCATGATAACACACACACTCACATGCACAAACACACAAATACACTCACATGCTAATCTACACAGAAAATTGCAGATATCCACATTTCTCAGGATTATGCACAAAAATTGTATTTGAGATTTTAGTGCACATTTTGAGAAACAGGAAATCTGTATTTAGAGAGACATTATACTCAGTTTCCTCCATTCCAGTATTACTGAAGCTTGTTTTGTTTTTATGGGTAAACCACAATATGTTATGGCTCGTCGTAGTAAAACCACAAGAAGAGCGTTCAGCTTGTTAATTAGACCTAAACACCAGTCTATTTCCAAATTAAGGTCAGCACACTTGTGTTGTGTTCAACATAGGCTCATTCTGAAGACGTAGCCCTATATACATTTCTGGACTCTGGAGATCGTAAATTATGTAGCCAGAAGTACATATGGCTGCATTTCATCTTTAAAACGAATGCTACGGGACAGACAGTGTTCCTTTTTGCTCTAGCATACGTAGGCAGGTTTGAGACACAGAGAAGAGTTGACCTTGACGACAGGATTCAAGTCTGGTAAAGAATGATTCCAGAAAGCAGATAAAACAAAAACAGAGGACAAAATATAAAATAAGCAAATAAATAACAAGCCAAGAATGTGGTAAAATCTGAAAACATGGTAAACATCAGGGAGCTTTTTTTTTTCTGGATTGCTTTAGAATACGCTGTCGGTTGAGTTTAGGAAAGTTGGTGGGCGATGGTCAATCTGTGCTTATTAAAACACTATCAATGAGGTTTGGGGAAGGGGGTGGATGGGGATATCGGTCGGTCTTTAATAAAGTTATCAGTCGAACTTTATTAGGTACACCTTAATAGTACCAGGTTGGACCTCCTTTTGCCTTCAGAACTGCCTTAATCCTTCATGGCTTAGATTAAACAAGGTACTGAAAATATTCCTTAGAGATTTTGGTTCATATCGACATCATAGCATCACATGGCGCATTATTCTGCTGAAAGTAGCTATCAGAAGATGGGTACATTGTGGTCATAAAGGGATGGACATGGTCAGCAACAATACTCAGGTAGGCTGTGGCATTGAGGGCCCAAAGTGTGACAAGAAAATATCCTCCACACCATTACACCACCAGCAGCAGCCTGAACCATTGATACAAGGCAGGATGGATCCATGCTTTCATATTGTTGATGTCAAATTCTTACCCTACCATCCGAATGTTGCAGCAGAAATTGAGACTCATCATCAGACAACATTTTTCAATCTTCTATTGTCCAATTTTGGTGAGTTGGTGTGAATTGCAGCCTCAGTTTCCTGTTCTTAGCTGACAGGAGTGGCACCCGGTGTAGTCTTCTGCTGCTGTAGCCCATCCACCTCAAGGTTCAGGGTGTGCATTCAGAGATCCTCTTCTGCATATCTCAGTTGTAATCAGTGGTTATTTAAGTTACTGTTGCCTTTATATCAGCTTAAACCAGTCTAGCCATTCTACTCTGACCTGTGGCATCAACAAGGCATTTGCCACTCACTGGATATTTTCTCTTTTTCAAACCAATCTCTGTTAACCCTAGAGATGGTTGTGGATGAAAATCCCAGTATATCAACAGTTTCTGAAATACTCAGACCAGCCCGTCTGGCACCAACAACCACGCCAAAATGTCTCCCCCATTCTGATGCTCGGTTTGAATTGCAGCAGATCATGTCTACATGCATAAATGCATTGAGTTGCTGCCATGTGATTGGCTGATGAGAAATTTGCGTTAACAAGCAGTTGGACAGGTGTACCTAATAAAGTGGCCGGTGAATGTTTTTAAGTCAAAAAATGAAAAATGTGTGTATTTCTGCGACAAAAGACAGATAAAGATTAAAGAAAAGTATACAGTTATACTGAATTGTGAAGTAAGACACTTCTTTACACAATGACAACCATATACACTTCTTATTTTGATTGTATCATATAGCAATACCTTGAATTTGATATATAAGCTACACTGAAAAAAAAAATGTAAAAAATTGATCAGCAAAACTAATAATAGTCAATATTTTAGCTTTAACAAGCTGAAATTGTTTGATTAAGCTTTCTCTGTTTTTACAGATGGGTACTGAATGATTGCCATACTGATCTGCAATGGTTTTCTAAGATACTTCAAAGAATAGCATGGAGTAACTGTTGCACATGACCAAACACATGGTATTTCCAAAGGACTCTAAATAAATAAATTAAGAAAGAAGGCTAAGTGAGATCAAGCAAGAGATGAAACACCAAGCACAAATCTCTATCTCTCTGAAAACTTGAGTCAGGGTTAAAAGCGCACAATTTATTAGCAGCAAAAGGCTCATTATTTCTAATAGTGGCCTAAATTGAGCCAGAGGGACAAATCCAATAAGGCTGTAGCAGCAGCGACAGACATGCAAAGGATTACCACGGTCGCTAAATAATCATTTATAATGATTTTTGTTTCTTTCCAAACACAGCGATTAGCATTAGCACATGTCTGTATCGTACCTCAAAGACCCCCTCCTTCTTCTTTGCAGGCATGTATTTACTGCACTAGCATCTCGAGTGTCACAGGCTTCATAGGGGACTTTGTAATCAGATTCATAGATGTTTCACTGGGGCTTCTGAATGCTTCTTTCCTGGTGACGTTAAGAGGTCTTGCACCACCAGCTGTGCTAAGATGGCTACGGCAAATGTATTCTGTTATGATAATGCAGCTGTTTTAATTTTCGCGGCTGCTGATTTAATTAATGTATGTTTCACACTGGCTCATTTTCCTCAAGGTTGACAGGGTTGGGAAAATCACAAACACAAATCAAGCCAATAGTGGGTGGAGAGAATAACAACAGGGAGAAGCAACTCTATGACCTGTGGCTCACCTAACAGGAAAATATCAATACTGTTTATATTAAATTACAATAAACAGCCCACATATACTATTGTAAATACTATAGTGTTTTTCGAACCATTCTATAGTAAAGTACTTGAATTAATCTGTTGTGGTAATTCTACAATTGCTTTCTATAGGGATACATTCAGTACAGGATTTATCACAAAATAAAGCCAGACTTGAGTAAAACTGAAAGGCGATAATCTGTGGAAACAACCGTCCTGGATGTTTATCCTGCTTATTACATGGCTGCTTGCAGTGCTTGATTTGTGAATTGTGAGGTCCCGGAACAGATCAGGGTAACGGATCCAGCATGTTACCCGAGGATGGAGAGGTGTCGCGCACGAAAGTGGGGTTGGTGCGGTGGGTGGCGGAGGGTGTCGTGGACGAAGGTGAAGAGGGTCGGGGATATGCGGAAGAAAGTGAAAGTGAACAGCGGACGGGGAAGCAGGGCGGTTGAGGAGGGGGATCTGTAAAATTAGGTTCCGGCACAAATTAAGCCCTGGCTGCATAACACAAAACATTGTTCTGAGTCATTATCGTTTATTAATACTTTAATTAAATGCAAAGCTGATAGAAACAGAAACAGCGGCTGGAGTATACACTAACTTGTGAATTATTATTTAGTCACAAGATTTTAAAGTGCTTTTAAAGTATTCACTGACTGTCAAGGTAATGTAATGTAACGTGTGTATTTATATAGCGCATATATCGTACACCCAAAAGCACTTCACAATCATGAGGGTGGGGGGGGGGGTCTCTTCACACCACCACAACACTGGTAATATAAAATGGGACTGCCACTTTAAAATAATATATAAAATATCATTCTATTTTATTGTATTTTCAGTAACACATTATTTTAAGTAACAATTCACTTTTACTGCTGGCTTATTACCTGCCTATTAAGATATTAACTGTTTATCAGCACTTATAAAGTATAATCTTATTTTACATTTCTATTCCTACCCAATACCTTTTAATAAGCAATTAATTAGTAGTTTATTCAGGTAAAAGTTGTAATTAATGGTTTCTTAATAGCGTGAATTGTACATTAAAGTAAAGTTGTCACAATGATAAACACAGGAGACCCAAATGCAAGTGAAACAAGACAATTTATTATAAAAGTCACAACTGGTATCTCTCACCAGATATAGTGTAAAGCAAGGATGCTCACACCAGGATACGACATGCTAAACAGCGATGAAGGTTCATCCGTGAACCAAGGTCGTATAGTAGTCTCAGAATGATATCTCACCAGATATCGAGGGAAGGGGAAGGTTAGCGCTAGGTAGCAACTCTCAGGGAAATCGACACGCTTACCAGCGGTAAAGTTCATCAGAGTAGCGGATTGGTATGAAGTCTCTCACAGATAATGCTGTCATCAGAGCAGGCAGTATAAACAACATCAAAGAGATGGAGACTTGCGTAAGGTCCAACAGAAACAGATTATGACGGTAAGCCTTTCCCCAGGCTAGCGAGAGAGTCTAACAGAACAGACACAGGAGTGAACAAACAACGAACCGATAATGCTAACTACAAAACACTGAACATATATAGCGCACGGAACGCGCATCAGCTGTTGACTAATGACAAACACCTGTGCGTAGAAAGTAGTGACAAAACACGAGACCACCCAGCTGATGAATGTAAACACACATACACACACACACCACGCGGTGAAGAACCCAAACAAGACACACCCATTTCCCCCACACACACACCACACACACACACACACACATGCAAGAAAAACAGAAAGACCCACAAACGTGACAAAAGTGAGATCAAATTTTGTATTTATTTACTGATTTAACCAGGAAGGTCTCATTGAGTTACAATATCTCTTCTACACTCTCAGAAAAAAGGTACACGGTGGTACAAATAATGTTCCTTAAGGAACAGTTTTGTTCCTTTGTTAAAAGTGTACCTTATATGGTACAGAAAATACCTCTAATGATACTGTTCTGTACCTTTTATGATGCAATTGAAATTAAAGTACACAATTATTCTCTTATAAAAGGTACACAAGTGTTAAACAACTTCTTTATTACAAAATCATTCATTCATTTATTCATTTTCTTTTCGGCTTAGGTCCCTTTATTAATCCGGGGTCACCACAGCGGAATGAACCGCCAACTTATCCAGCACATGTTCTACGCAGCGGATGCCCTTCCAGCTGCAACCCATCTCTGGGAAACATCTGTACACACTAATTCACACTCATACACTACGGACAATTTAGCCTACCCAATTCACCTGTACAGCATGTTTTTGGTCTTGTGGGGGAAACCGGAGCACCCGGAGGAAACACACACAAACGCAGGGAGAACATGCAAACTCCACACAGAAACGCCAACTGACCCAGCTGAGGCTCGAACCAGCAACCTTCTTGCTGTGAGGTGACAGCACTACCTACTGCGCCACTGCGTTGCCTATTACAAAATCTTTGAAAATAAATATAACTGGAAAGGTAAAGTTATTTTATAAATAATTTCCATATTAAAACATTCATAATTTAAAAGCATTTGTTTAAAGAAACTCAAAAACATTAATTATTAAGTTCTATAATACAAAACAACTGGTAAAACCAAACTTCAGGTATTGTAAAATAAATATTTAGGGCATTTTAAATAAATGTTTGGTATAAGCATTTTTGACACTGTTGTGGTACAAAGTGTCTTGTCACTGTAGTGGTACCTTTAAGGATTAGATTTGTATCTTTGATGAAGGTACAGTATTGTATACACAGGTTTTAAAAACCAAAGATACATTTTGGTTCCCCATGGTACAAATCATGTTTTTAAAGGTACAGCATGCAATGGTACAAATTAGTTTCTTTGTCTTAAGGTTCTATTCTGTTCTATAAAAAGAAACTGCCCCAGTGACAAGGATTTGTACCTTCTTTGGTACAACATTGTACCATTTTTTCTGAGAGTGTACCAAGACAGGCTGCAAGAAAAAGTTACAAAGTACATATCACAACAAACAAACATATCAAACACTCATAAAATACTACAAACTAGAGATGCGCTGATCAGCTGAAATGTTACCCGAATCCGCTCCTTCATACTAATCATCCACCCGCCACCCGCCCGCACATATTATTTTATCTGATATATATCCGCACACAACCTGCACTCGATCGACAATTTATTATTTATAATTCTTTGCTTTAAGCATGATGATAGGTCACTGTGGATCATTTGTTATTAACAGCAGATTTAGCTTTTACTTATACAGGAAAAAGTAAACAAAAAAAACAGTGCCACTTCAGCCGAAAACGGCAGCTATGTTATGTTTACTTGGTCTTTTTCTTTGCACTGTGCAAAAACAGAATAGCATCTACTGTGCCTGGATTCAGGCAATTCCGCCTCACCTCCAAAACACGGCCAGCTGCACTAAATGAGCATTCGCTCGCACCGATTTTTGCAGGAATGCACAAGCTTCTCCTTGCAAGGCACTGCAGTCGTGTCAATAAGCGATCTTATTTCTCCCAGAGCGATAGCAGATTTTCCTCTGATGACCCCGTAACTGAAAGTTTGCACAGTACTCTTGCACTTCATCCTTTATTTTGGGTGTCTCATCTTCACATTCTGCAATCTCCACTCTCTGCTTTTTTGCTGGTCAACTGCTATGACCCGCAATTAATCATAATGTATTTTTTTATTACCCGACCCACGGATTATCCACAGCACCCGCGGATATAACCACCATCCTTGCATCACTACTACAAACCATAATTGATTATTAAAACATGCACTGTTCTAAATAGACAGACTTTAAAATTGTTTTAAACATAACCATAGATGGCACAGCTCATTCCATACACACAGAGCATGACCTGACTCTGTATGAAAAAAATGGCATCTTAAGTAAAAATATCTCCTTAACTTTAATGAAGTCCATTCTGTCATTTCATCTAAATGACAGTGATGTTTGCACATGTGTTTGTATTAAATTCCAGTGGTCATATGTTTGTAGTCGCCTCTTTACTGTGTGCTTGAACATAAAGTCCTGTTGTCTGGATGTTTGTGTGTGGCACAAACGTGTCAGCTTTTCAATTATTTAAGAGTTCACTCCAATACATAATGCATAAGAGGAGGGAAAGGCTAGACAGGTCTGGTGTGCTGTATGTAATGAACGGGCTTGAGGTGTGACACAATTTGTGGCCCTGGAGAGAAACAGCTCGCTGTAGTCAGAAATTTAGAGGTAGTTGTTTCCCATTAGTCCTCAAACTGACAGGATTAGATGGAACACGCTCCTCCCTGTGTACATTAAAGAGATAGTTCACCTGAAAATGACTTGATTTAATCATTTACACACACTTGTGTCAAAGCGGATGTTATTGGTAGAATCTTCAGCCACACCTTACAGGATATTGTACTGGAATGAATTAACGTTGAAATCAGTTTAATACAATTACATTATAACATTTAAAATATTTCATTTAGACATATTTAAAACATACATTCAGATTTTCTTAACTCTTTACCAGCATTTTTTTTCTAAAGTTGACAGCCATTGCTGGCATTTTTGAGGATTTTGACCCAAACTTGATGACCCTTAGATTATTTTCTGTCATGAATATAAAGGCATAATATGTCAAAATAAAGAACCAAGAACCTCTTATTTTAAAGAAAAACAACAAAATCTGGTCACATTTTATTTTAATGCACAATCCACGCTATGAACAAAACATTAACAAGACTTTTACAAGACAGTAACAAGACTTTTAGCTTAAAATGAAGAGTTTAGATGCAAAAACCTCTAAATGCCGTTTGATATTTTCTTCTAAAATGAGCATTTTTTTCTCTTTTTCTCTGACACTTGTGTGTAGACTCAGTAATTTTACTGTTGTAGTGAAGAATAAATTTTTTTGTTGCCTTTAAACTGAAGTAACTAAACATAAAAAAACAATACTTTTAGAAGAAAATTTCAGACGGTATTTAGAGGTTTTTGAATCTGAATTCCTCATATGCTGCTAATTAGTTGCTTATTAATATTTAGTAAGGTAGTAGTTGGGCATAGGTATTGGGTATAGGATTAGGCATGTAGAATAAGATCATACTTTAGAAGTGCTAATAAAAAGTATATATCTTAATAATAGGCAGGTGATAAGCCAGTAGTAAATGCTGTGAATTGTTACTTTTTTTACTGTTACTTATTCTTGTATCTTCATATCTTCATGCGTTGATGTTTTATCATCACTTGAATGCAGGTAATTTTTGATAAAAAATTATTTTTATCCAAAATACCGAAAAATAGATATTTAAAACATGCACACACAAATGAGAGTGTATGGGTGTTTCCCAGTGATAGGTTGCAGCTGGAAGTGCATCCGCTGCGTAAAACATATGCTGGATAAGTTGGCAGTTCAATTCGCATTTCGTGACCCCTGATTAATAAAGGGACAATGCTGGAAATAAAATTTATGAATGAATACACACACACACTTTTATTTGAATGCAAAATCCAAAGGACAAGCAAGGCAATAAGAAGAATCCAAATATTTTGGGAAGTCAGTCTAAGTCAGTCTAAGAGATAACAGGGGTACAAGACTAAAAAGTCCTCATATTTCAAACATTTAACAAACAAGGAACAAAACGTCTGGTTTGGTGCCATGCCTCCTTTTTAAAATCATACTTTTTTGAATGACTGAACTTGTATGAATTAGCCACTAAACTGACAAAACGTAAAATAGTTATGTTTGCTTGCGAGATCAGGTTGGAAGATTGGCACATAAGCACGGGGAAGAGATATGTACCCACAAAAAACATAGTTCAGTCTGAAATGTGTGTGTCAGGCAGTGGATGAATGAGTTGGGGTGTTGTGTTTGGGGATGTTTTCTGTCTGATAGATGAATATAGTCTGGACACATTCATTTTTTATGGTGGTCTTTTGACCGGGATCACCACAAGGTTGATGAAAACACTCACAATTCCAAAAAATAGGTGATCATCACTTTTATATGTTCAAGTGCAGAGTGTGGAGGATATTACTGTATAAGGCCTTGAGGCAATCAGATGTAAAACACAATATTTATGAGTGTTTTAAGTTGTAAATTGATCAAGTTTGAGCCAAATGACAGGAATGACTAAATGCTGTACTAATATTGTTAATAATTAGTTCATGTTAGTTCATACATTAACTAATGAAATCTTATTGTAAAGTGTAACTGTATATTACTATATACAATATTTTGTGTAGGGATGTTCGATCAAGGTTTTTTTTTATCCTTTTTAAGTCAAAGTCATTAGATTTTGAGTATCTAAAAAAAGAAAAAAACTATTCAGGATGTTCCTTATTTTTTTATGTAATTCACCTTATTTCAACATTTAATAACAAACAGAGCACGTCTGTGAAGAAAGAGGTATAACCCTGTGCCACCACATAACTATAGATGTGTTAAAAAAAAATAAGAATATATTATAGGTGGGCGTGGATAATTTATTTTTAATCTAGATTAATCTCACTGTAATCTTGGAATTAATCTATAGATTAATCTACATTAAAATGGCTCATTTGAATTCTGCCGAAGGCATTCAGAATATGTGTGCTACCCAAATAAAAGTAAGTCTTTGAGAACGGGTTTCTCAAGCCAGGTGGCGCATTAGACCAGGGGCTCATCTCCTGTTTCCAAAATGCATCACAAACTGCTTGAGAAACTTTTCTACTATGATAATTGGTGATGAAAATAAATGATGCTCAATAAGATGTATTTGTGTTTACTAACTGTTTATTCAGTTAAACATGAATTTTGAACTGTAGGCCTGCATAAGCTGGAAACAGCAATTTTTGATGACCTTAATCTGACTAAAGTCAACTGAACTAAACAGAAATGGAATTAAGACGTGGAGTATGCATATATTAGTGGAATTATTGAAGTAAACACCGCAATCAAACTATTATTGTCATGTAGGATTTTTCGACAAATTTTCCGACAAGATCCACACATGCAGCTGTCAGTAAAGGACCAAACACACACACACACACACACACACACACACACACACACACACACAT
>CAIGQZ010032939.1:2555332-2571814 GCA_903798205.1 Danio tinwini
CCAGTTGAATGGCCCCCAAGGTCTCCCGATCTGACCTCCTTAGACTTTTATTTTTGGGGTCATCTGAAGTCAATTATCTATGTAATTTATTAAGGTGTATCCACCCTTTATGTATATACTCATACATATTTATTCGAGTCCTGATTAGGAGGTAACAACCGATACCAATCGAGTCTGAAACTGCATGATCAGGCCTGATTTCCGATCACGTAATTGGATCAGGACATCCCTAAATTTACGTATAGCTATATTGTGTGCAAATTAAAATGTTAATTATGTGTGTTGTTAAATAAATACAAATAGTGCTTGTTCCTCAATTATGATCAAGTGTTCATGAGAGAGATTGCTTGCTTCCACACACAAAATAGCAAAAGGTCAAGTAAAAGATTTACAAATTATTTATTAAAGAGCGAACCATCACTTGAATACCTTTGCAGGATTTACTGAAAAATTTGGTGAGGCTGTTGGTGTTTGTATCAGCAGACGTTGCAAGCGTCTGTCTTTCTAACCTAACCGTCTCAGGGGAGCAAAGAGTATCCCACAATCCCTCAACAGGATGAATGAATGCTGTACGTTCACTATCCTAATCTTTTCTTCCCCTTGAACCTCAGGCAGCGAGCAAGCCACCCGGGAGTTGAATGGCGACGGATAAATGTGCTTACACAACTCAAACACTTGCTGGCTCGACACTCTTCCAACAAACCAACTGTCCCTCAATGTCTACGGATGAGCCTTTAGAGAAGAAAAAAAGCCTTTCCATCAAAAGCTTCACATCTGACCACTGCAGTCACATCCAGACCTCAAGATATTTTTTTTTTCATCTACGATGCCAAGAAGCTGAGAATTGTTGTGCAGTTCGCCCACATGTGTCTTTGACCTACACATGAGTTATTTATACTTCTGAGTTCATCACGTGAACCAACCGAACACGTGACTGAAACATGCTTATGGCATTCAGATGGGATGTTTTGATAGAGATTGATTTTCATTGCTGTAGCAGTAGGCTTTGCTTTACATTAATGTTTTGGAATAGGGTTGTGTACCTTGTACAGCATTCAACTTTTTTCTTTGCCTGAATTTTGGGAGTAACTTCTGTTCAGTGATGTGCCCCATGTCTTCGTCAAGAGAAATAACCCTTTTCTGTGTATTTTTTATTTATAAAATGTTTTTTTTTTATTTATTTAGCTTTGTTTGAATAATTAAAAAATATACACTCATTGGCCACTTTATTAGGTACACATGTCCAACTGCTCGTTAATGCAACTTTCTAATCAGCCAATCACATGGCAACAACTCGATGCACACTGTAAAAAATGCAGGGTTCCACACAATTAATTTATGTTATCCCAACACAAATCAATTAAGTTAACTTAACACTTAACTTATCAAATTCATGTAAATTAAACAAAAAATTTAAGTTGTTTCAATGAAATCTCAAGAATTGTGTTGATTCAGCTTATTTTAAAGACGTAATTTGAACAAGCAAAAAAAAAAATATTTTTAGTGCTTTTAGGCATGTAGACATGGTCAAGACGATCTGCTGCAGTTCAAACTGAGCATCAGAATGGGGAAGAAAGATGATTTAAGTGGCATGAATGTGGCATCGTTGTTGGAGCCAGACAGGCTGGTCTGAGTATTTCAGTAACTGATGATCTACTGGGATTTTCACGCACAACCATTTCTTACTTAAATGCTTTGTTGATGCCAGAAGTCAGAGGAGAATTACCAGACTGGTTTGAGCTGATAGTAAAGCAACAGTAACTCAAATAACCAGGTATGCAGAAGAGCATCTCCGAAGGTACAACACATCGAACCTAGAGGCAGATGGGCTACAGCAGCAAAAGACCACACCAGGTGCCACTCCTGTCAGCTAAGAACAGGAAACTGAGGCTACAATTCGCACAGGCTCACCAAAATTGGACAATAGAAGATTGAAAAAATATTGTCTGGTCTGATGAGTCTCAATTACTGCTGCGACATTCGGATGGTAGGGTCAGAATTTGGCATCAACGACATGAAAGCATGGCTCCATCCTGCCTTGTCTCAACGGTTCAGGCTGCTGATGGTGGTGTAATGGTGTGAGCGATATTTTTTGTCACACTTTGGGCACATTAGTACCAATTAAGCATCAAATCAACGCCACAGCCTAACTACAGTAAGTATTGTTGTTGACTGTGTCTATCCATTTATGACCTCAGTGTACTCATTTTCTGATGGCTACTTCCAGCAGGATAACATACCATGTCATAAGTCGCGAGTCATCTCAGACTGGTTTCTTGAACATGACAATGAGTTCACTGTATTCAAAGGGCCTCCACAGTCACCAGATCTCAATCCAATAGAGCACCTTTGGAATGTGGTGGAACAGGAGATTTGCATCATGGATCTGTAGTATAGCAGTTACTACAGTAGCTGACCTTGTTGCTGTAGTGCTACTTTGATTAACAAACCAGAAAAATGTATACTTGTCTGTCATTCAGTTTAGTGTTAAGGCTTTGCTAAGGCTTGTTAGGTGCTTTTTGCTCATGCTTACCATCTGTTATTTAGATGTTTTTCCACATTCAAACCCAAGCATGTTTACATTGCAATACAGGCTCATTTGGCAAACCTACACTGGTGTACATTTTTAAAAATCGACAAATACGTGCTCACAGGTATTTTGTGTATAAAACCCAATGCTACAGGGTGGCCCTGCTGACCGCTTAACTTAATTTTTTCCGGCGTGACTAGTTTGCTCAGTAGTTCTACGTACGGCCCAGGACTTGGGAGGAAGAGTGAAGAAAACTAAGCTTCAAGTCCAAAAAATAAGGGTTCCACAAAACCGGTACAATAAAACGAAACCCTTCAAAAAAGCACATGACGGTTGATGGTAGAAACATGCAGCCGCAATGGCTTTTCTCATCTAGTTTGCTTGGTTGGGTCAACACAGGCTCATTGTGAGTACTTAGCCCCATTTACATTTCAGAAGATCACGAATTATATAGCCAGAGGATTGTATGGCTGTATTTCGTCTTTGGGGCGGTATGATGCTGCCGATGGCTTCTGTTTCTTTTTACGCTACCAGCTGACTGCTTACCTCCATGTGGACGGCTTTTCCACTGTTACCAGTTTGTCCAGTGGCTCGCCGCGTACATCAGCATACTTGAGATGTAGAGAGGAGTTGACTGTGATGATGGGGTTTGAGTCTAGTGAAGAACAATTCCAGAAGATGGAATTATCGGTCGGTCAGTCTGTCAGTCAGTCAGTCATTCGACAGTGGCCTTTAGTGATATATTTTGCACAAGTCGACCGACTTCTCTTATTGACATGCACAAGAAAGACATTAATATTCAGAGTAATGTCCACAGCGGAGAACTGACATGTATGAGAAAACATACCACAGTGACATATTTGAGATTGTCAAAGATGCACACGGCGCCCTCTAGTTGATTTGTGAAAAGAACCATTGCAAGAAAACATATTGGTGCATATTTGTTGGTTCTCATTATGTACTCATGGTGGCATATTCCAAAGATTCATGGGTCGTGGCAATGAGCAGAGTAAATGCACAAAAACATTTCTGTCATAATTTACACTCTATTGATCTCAGCTAAACCTTTATTAAATGTATTTTTTGTAAAACATAAAATAAGATATTTTCAAGAATGTTGGCTACTGGTAGCCATTGACTTCCATAGTAATTTCTTACGTTGGAAGTCAGTGGCTATCAATGTCCAACATTCACTAAAACATTTAACATAAAAATAAATAAATAAATAAACAAACAAACACACAAACTTAATTGTTTGGAACCACTTTGGGGTTAATATATGGTCAGTTTTTATGCAAACTATAATTAAATTTTCTAACTAAATAAAAAAATAATGAATGGATTAGAAAAGTGTGTCTTTTTCAACTTAAACCCCTTCCCCTAAAAGGTCTGCTTCCTGCTTTTGTTAAACTGTAACAATCAGTGAAATGTTTTAAATAACTCTGTTCAATGAGGTGACATTATTCTACTGACAGTTGTTGGAGTGATTTTTAAACAGCTTTTAATTGTACACTGTACTCAGTTTTAGTTTCCATGGCAATCTGTCAAGTTTCAGTTAAGAAGAGTGACTGATTTTAAATTTTGGTTTGTAGTTCTAAAATGAACCAATCTGCAGGCAATAAATAACCCTGAAAACTCAAATATTTTAGAGTATTTCCACAGATATTTTATCGATATTTATCAAATATAATTGTACTGTAAGCAGTGGTGGAAACAGTACTGAAAATCCTACTCAAGTAAAAGTATCATTACTTGTCCAAAAATAAAAGTAAATAGCTGTGAAAAAAGCAGCATATTCTAGGGTCAGGTCAAAAGGTGAAGGTGAGAAGCAGCGTGTCTGTGTTGTCGGACAGTCGTTCAGGAGGATTGTGTAAATCTGCTTGATGGGGCCGGAGGCATCATTCCAGCAGCCACTGCAGTCTGTCTTTGCTGAGATGAGGCGAGCGAGGACAGCAGATGTGTCCTATAAAGAGTGCTTTCTGTTCCTGTAAAGGTTTCTGCATGCAGAAATGTTGAGGAGAGATCAGTTATGTTTTCAACAGAAAATACTGTTATTGAATTTAATAGTCAAAAAAGAGATCAGAAATGCAGTTTCTCCTACATAACAAAAAAAATATATATTTATTTATGGTTACTACTACTACTACTACTACTACTACTACTACTACTACTACAGTACTACTACTACTAATGCTACTAACAATAATAACAAATATTTATTATTAACCAGTTTAACAAATCGTCACCTTAGAATTATAAGGTTCTATCTGACATTTTTGTCAAAATTGAGTAATTGACATATTCTTATTAAATGACACGTTGTTTTACATTTTAAGACTTTTTATTTAAAAAAAAAAACCCAAATGTTACACACATACTGTTTGCAATGGAATGCAAAAACTTTGAAGCTCAATATCTCAAAATCTTTCAGAACGCATATAGAACCTTATAATTCCAAGGTGACTAAATGTAACAATTACACCAACACAATTGTATTTAAAATATAATACTTACATTATGATAATATTTTGGGCAGCACAGTGGCATAGTGGGAAGCATTCTCACCTCACAGCAAGAAGGTCACTGGTTTGAGCCTTGGCTGGGTCAGTTGGCATTTCTGTGTGGAGTTTGCAAGTTCTCCCCGTATTCGTGTGGGTCTCCTCCAAGTGCGCCGGTTTCCCCCACAAGTCCAAAGATATGCGCTATAGGTGAATTGGGTAAGCTAAATTGTCTGTAATGTATGTGTGTTAATGGAAGTGTATGGGTGTTTATCAGTGATGGGTTGCAGCTGGAAAGGCATCCGCTGTGTAAAACATATGCATTGAACGTTGAGCATATTATATTCGGAAAGGTTGTTTATGTTCACACAGCTACACATCAACTAAAGTTTAAAACATGATATCGTAGTGGACCACCCCTTTAACAAGAACTAATAATGAACAGTTGCATTTTCTAATGTTAACTAACATGAACAAATACTGTAGTAAATATATTGTTCATTGTTTGTTCAAGTTAGTAAATGCTATCATCATTATATAATTCACTCTTATTGTAAAGTTTTACCTTGTTTGGTAACCCTTTAGTTTAGGTCACAATTCATGCTATCAAGTACTGGCTTACTACCTTCCTATTATAACCCTGCTGACAAATCCAGCTTAAACCAGCCTAAGCTGGTTGGCTGGTTTTAGCTGGTTGGCCAGCCTGGTTTTAGAGGGGTTTTGGCCATTTCGAGACTGGTTTCCAGCCATTTCCAGCCTGGTCTTAGCTGGTCAGGCTGGGAGTTGACCAGCTAAAACCAGCTTGACCAGCCAAAACCAGCTATGTCCAGCTTAAACCAGGCTGGTCAAGCTAGTTTTAGCTGGTTTAAGCTGGTCATTTTCCAGCCTAACCAGCTAAGACCAGGCTGGAAATGGCTGGAAACCAGCCTGGAAATGGTCAAAACACCTCTAAAACCAGGCTGGTCGACCAGCTAAAACCAGCCAACCAGCTTAGGCTGGTTTAAGCTGGATTTTTCAGCAGGGAAGCTATTAAGCATTCATTAGTAGTTATAAAGTATGATCTTATTCTGCATTCCTAATCCTAAACCCAACTTCTACCTTACTAACTGTTAATAAGCAACTGATTTGTGGTAAATGGTTTGTTAATATGAATTTTTCCCTAAACTAAAATGTTACCAATGGTTTGTCTCAATTCATTCCTAGTACAGGGGTGCTCAACCCTATTCCTGGAGATCGACCATATCAAACACACCTGGCTGTAATTATGAAGTGCTCCTCAGGTTCTAATTAATTGGTTCAGGTGTGTTTGATCTGGGTTGGAGCTGAAATCTGCAGAAAGGTTGATCTCCAGGAACAGAGTTTGTCACCCATGCTCAAGTAAATTTGTCCACGATACAGGATTTGCTCTGATTCACAGCCGAAAGCATGAGTGAGCTCAAGCATGATATTGGGCCGATGGGCTCTGATCGCAGTCACCGTCCAGTTCATCCTGCATTTGTACGCGAACACCAGTGCCATCATATTAAAGCACACACAGCGTCTTTCTGTCTCCGTCATGCTGCTCTGACCCTTGCAGCTCACAGGTCAGCTTTACAAAACAGAGTGTTTCATCCATCATACCGAAAAAAGCGTGACAGACCCAGTCCAGCCTTATCTAGGAGTCTGTCTCTCATCATCGCACTGAAAATATCCCAACAAAGAAGTCGAACAACTGCCTATTACATGACTGATGACTAGCCAAATAGGAAGTCATTGTTCTGAACCAATAAATCAGCCCATGAGAGGTCACATGGTGTGCGGCATGCTTGTCTTGCAGTGAGACTGACAAATGCGCCTTCGCTGAGAAAACAAGATGGATGAACTAGCAGTAATGACTTTGGACTGGTTGCGAGCATGTGCGCTTGCGTTTTGGAGCCTCCGTTTCACAGCAGAGTGTGTTAGAGGTGTGCAAAGTTGACTGACCTGTCTCTGACTGACTGACTGACTGAACTGACCCTGTTTTAAGGGTCAATTTTCTAAAAAAAATCAAGGGTTTTAAAATATCTAAAAACTGATTAAATTAGCTTTTCATTCATGGTAGGACAAGACAATATTTATTAAAAATCTAGATTCTGAGAATAGGGTCATTTTACAAGTCCCCTATAGAGTTAAACAGCATTCAGCCAATCTTCGGGTCTGACAGGAGCACTTTTAGCTTAGCTTAGCATTAATCATTGAATTGGATTATACTATAGCATTAGCATCTCACTCAAAAAATTCAAAAAGGAATTTCAATAATTTTACTATTTAAAGCGCTACTCTTCTGTATGTACACTGTAAAATCCAATTAGTAAACCTTACTTAAACCTTACTTGAAGCATGCAAATCGTTTGCCTTGAAAAGTATGGTGAAATTGGAAGTAGTGGTGCCTTTCTACCTGTCACTTACTAGAGATTTTCAGTAATTTAACACAAATTTGTATAGTATACTTAATAACTTCAGATGTACTTGTCTTAGTTTAGGCTACTCTGCATGAATATTTTAACAACTAAATTATTTAACCCAGGCTCATTCTTAAAATGTGCTGCTATATACATTTCTGGAGAGTGGCAAATATGTCCCAGGAGGTACATTATTTTGCAGTTTTTGTTTTAGTGAATCCACCAGATGTCCCTGTGTATGCCTTTTGAGATCTCAAATTTCTCTCACGAGTGCCAGTCACTCCTGCTGTTCTTGCATAAATCCACCAGAGGCCGCTGTTGACTGACTGAATGACTGACTGACTGACTGACTGACCGATTGACTGACCCACCCTCCTTCTTCCCTAAACTTAAACAATAGTGTTTTTAAAAGCACACGTCCATTCACCTCCCTAAACCCAACCGCAGTGTATTAAAAAGTAATACAGAAAAAGAAAAGCCCTCATCTGATTTTTACCACGTTTTCAAATTTTACCACATTCTCAACCTGTTTTTTACTTGTTTATTTTATTTTTTGGCTTCTGTTTTTGTCATACCTGTTTTCGGAACCGTTCTTCGCTGGACTTAAACCCTGTTCTCATGGCCAACTCCTCTCTGTGACAGAATTGCAGCCATACATACTTCTGGCTACATAATTTGCTTTTTCCAGAAATTTATATTGTGTATTATTATGCTGAAATTATTTTAGGTTAAATACACTTTGCGAGTATTCCTAACTACTCATTTGTGCAAGTTGTGGATTAGTGAACAGGCTTTCGATTGATTAAATGACAAGTTATTTCTTCACAAAAGCTATACTCCTCTCATTCATTGACTTACATTAAAACAAAATGGCCTCTGGTCTCCTTTCTCACATACTAAAGTTAGCATTAGCTGTTACACTTTTTTTGGCTAACGATTTCCATTTGTTACTTGCTTGTTTCAAATGAATGTCACTCAAACGATTGAGTAAATTCCAACGCAATATCACAGCAATTCGTAACTTTTTGATTTAGTGGCTAATTTGTATGAATTCGTACGATCTAATTCGTACAAATTAGTACGATTTGCTCATCACCCAATGACGGTTGGGGTTAGGGGTGGGGTTAGGTGCCATGCCTCCTTTTTAAAATCATACATTTTCGTACGACTGAACTCTTTTCGAAGAATACTTACGTTTCCTCGTGAGATCAGGCTGGTAAACTCACCCTGCAAGTTACTATAACTCTACAAAACCATGTAAGAAGTATGTATTTTAAATCAATGAGTAAAGCTAACTAACTATATGTGAGTTAGAAAAGCTATTCAATTTTAAAGTGTACATTGTGTATTATGATCGAAGGAAAATGAAAAGTTAGGAATTTCTATTTCAGTATGACTAGGAACTATGCACTTATTCTGGTGCAAATTTTTAAGGAACTTTGCTGCCGTACCATGACTGCAGCAGGAGAAATTATATTAGGCAGCGCTGAGGATTATTTTCTTATGCTGCATAATATCCTCGTGCCTGCTGTAGCCATAGTATGGCAGCAAAGCTCCTTGATTATTATGTCAGAATAGGAGTATTCGTAAACCCGTTGGTTCTACACCACACAACCCGCTCTGAGGTAGGATCTAATTGGCGACTATTTACATGGAAGTTGGTTGCTAAAGACCATGGTCTCTAGCTAGACAACCTTTAGAGGTCAGAGGAGTGAGGTTTAGGGAAGAGCGGGGCACAAAGTAACACTGTTTGGTTTTGTTCAAATAATAAACAATTTTTTTTACCAACAACACACAAGCCTTTCCTACAAATGAGCACTGCAATTATAAACACTGGACCTATAATTTCTGTGCATTATTGCCAAAAGTGCCAGGAGTAAAAATGTTACTATTTACCCCACCTGTGGGGCAAGTTGTAACAGACAGGGGGTTAGTTGTAACACATGCTTATAAAGGCAGATTTCACACAATTCATTTCAATTCAGTTTACTTTAAACAGTAGCTATATTTCCTCAGTAATTGGCTCTTTTTTATTCTACATAGCACAGTTTTTTTTTTTTGTTTATTGGAAATACACATTTGAATCTATTTGCAATATTATCCATTTAGTCTTTATTATACAATGCATTTATTTGCATTATTAGCAATAAAATATATATTTTTTTCTATTAAAACAATATTTTCGATTAAAAACATTTTTATTTAAAAAGATCTTAACATTACACTTACAATTCAAAAAATTATTTTGTTAGTTTAATTGGTATCCAACAGTGTGTGGCTTGTTACAACTAGCCCCACTGTGTCATGTTTTCCTCAAAACTGGCTAGAAGTTACTGTGTGTTTTATACATCTTTATGGTTTCATCTTTTAGCCTACAAGATGGTGATCACAACAATATAAGATTTTACTTACATACTTTCACAGATTTTTTTAAATAAAAAATATTGACTGTAATAAAAAAATATTTTATGCTGCAAAAATGGTTTCTTCTGGGTTTCTCATCCAAATTTTGCAGAAATGTTTCAATGATTGAAAGGAAGACGTTTGGCTACACTGTGGTAAAAAACCTCGGAATCATGCCATGGTTAACCCTGAGCAAATACCTTAAAACTCTGTTACATTTAACCCCACGTTACTTTGTGCCCCCCACTCCCCTGCCTGCACGGGACCCCATTACTTAGCCTCTGTTAAGCCCAGCTCACATTGTGAGATTCCAGCCTCGATTTTGTCATCTGAGACCAATTTGGAAAATCCTAAAAGATTTCTGAAATCCTGGGCTAAAATCTGTGATCTTTGATCATTGGTTTGACATGTTCACTGACAGCCGCTTAAAGCCCATTGTGATCAGATTTTCTTTCCTATGAAGTTCTGGCAGTGTCAAATGTCAGACACTTTCCTGCAGTGTGACAACAGCTGCGTTGAGTGTCAATCCAAGAACCAATAGGAGCACCGAATTTGATGATGCGATTCATGCGTCAATTCAAATGACCGCAGGGAAATGTCCAAAAAGTTTTTTCTTCCTGTTTTTTTTTTTTTTTTTATTGAGACATGCTGTGTGCAATATTGCAGCTTCAGTTTGTTTACATCTGCTGTGAGGAATCATTTCAGAACGTGGGATAGTGAAAGTGTCGCAGGTGGATGACGTTAAACTCCGGGAGCGTTTTCCTCCGTGTTTGGTGCATCTTCATTGTCGTTCAGTTTGACTTTATCACGGCTGAGATCACACAGTGTGACATGGAAGCTATGTTTGTGCAGTCTGACATGCTACAATCATTTAGGATTATAAAAAATCTTACAGTGTGAGCCGGCCTTTACACTCACCCCCCTAAACCTCACTCCCATATGGGTCACGGCACCAATGTAACCACCCAACCCTGGGATTGAACCGGTTACTCTTCACATGGGAGTCAGTTACACTAACAAGGAACTTAAAGACCATGACCTTTAGAGGTCAGAGGAGTAAGGTTTACCTGCACAGCACTTCACTAGCTGGCATCTGTTACATATAGTTATAAGAACTTTTCGTTTTCCATTGATCTTAGTACACAATGTACGTACAGATTTGTCAACCCTGAAATAGAAAAGATATTGGATTTTTAAGAGAGATACTAATGGTCTAATGGTGGAGTGTTCCTTTAAAGGCGTTGTAATGTCTATTACTAATCGAAAATTTAGTTTTAATGTAGAAAATTTACAAAATATCTTCATAGATCATGTTTTTAACAAAATAATTATTGATTTATTGCCATACAAGAAAAATTTGTAACGCTTTAAAATAATGGTCCTTTAGTTAATGTTGGTTAATCTTTTTTACTTAATTTGGGGGCAATTTTTGATAGAAACCTATCATTTGAAGGCCAGGTTTCAAGCATCTGTAAAACTGCATTTTTTTTCATCTTAAAAATGTTGCCAAACTTCGATATATGCTATCAATGTCTGATGCAGAAAAGCTTATTCATGCTTTCATGACCTCTCGATTAGATTATTGTATTGCATTACTAGGCGGTGGCCCTGTTGGCCTAATTAACAAACTTCAGCTAGTTCAAAATGCAGCTGCTTTCTAGAACAAAGAAATATAATCATATTACTCCAGTTCTTTAATCATTGCATTGGCTCTCTATTAAATATCGTATAAATTTAAAAAAAAAATATTGACTACCTACAAAGCACTGAACGGCTTAGCTCCCCAGTATTTGAGGGAAACATTTTGGTTAGGCACTTTATAGGCGTGCTTTTTCTTGAAGTGACCTGATTGGTATTTTTTTCTTTACTCAAAAATAATTGAAATGTATTTTAGAAGTGTACTGTTAAAAAAAATCGAAAAAATTTATGCAAAAATACCGGCAGCTGTGGTTGCCAGAACTTTTCCGTAAAAAATACAGAAGTTTATAGAACTGTTTATATTTACGGAAAATTACCGTATTTCATGAACTGATCCAATGTTTAGTTCACAAAAATGTAGATTAGTGCAAAAAATGTAAAGTCACTCAATGCACTAATGTGTTCATGTGTGTTTACAGTTAGCAAACAGATTTTCACTGCATTAGTAATTACACAGTTACCTTTAAACAAAAGAAGAGGCAAAATAACATCAAACGCTCTTATTTCATCTTGAACTTGCACTCAGATGCTACTATCCTCCACACTGGTGACACAAAAACGTTTTACAGTATTTTTCAGTTTTTTTATTTTTTTTATTTTACGGTAAAATACCGGCAGCTGTGGTTGCCAGTAATCTACTTTTTTTTTTTTTTTTTTTACATTTTACGGTCGGAAATTCAATCTACAGAATATTTACGTTAAAAATACATTCCACAGTCTGTATTTTTTATTGAACACATTTAACCCCTTAAATCCCAGAGCAAAATGCTCACTAGTGTCCTCACTACAGAGGGTTGAACACTCAGACAGTGATGAAGTTAATGAGATAATTAAGTGTCTAATTAAAGGAGGATTGAGAATTATTGATAAACAACCGTTAACAAGCAGAATCACTGAAGAAAATAAAACACAAAAAACACAGCCAAAACCAAAGATGAAATCAACTGAGAATAAAACTCTAAATCAAATAATAATAAATAAAAATAAAACAAATTACACAATAAAAATGTAATTCTCAAGATCTCAGCAGAAATCATTAAACAACTCCACAAACATCAGGAGCTTCACTTATTACTGACCTTTGACTTTATTTCTGTCACATGAACAAAAGCTCTTAATTAAATTTCTGTTGCTCACTTGAAGTCACCATGATGGAGGACAGAGTCTGCTTTAGTTGGGCTCTTCAACTATTTGTTCTGACACTACTTTTTATTTTGGCTGCTATAGTTAATTAATCACACTATTTGTATAGCATTAAAAGCCAAAAGAAAAGAAACAATAGCAATCAGATCAGATTAGCTATGATATCAAAACCACCCTCACCTGCTTGTGCGCACATTAAATAATTTATTAGTTATCAGTAACAAATGATTACCACATATAAATAAAACCACTTGACCTACAGCAGCAAATAACTGTTTACCAGATCTAAATACACTTGCAGATATGAGAGAAATGAAGTCAAACTGTACTCAGTGAAGCGGCTAATGTTGTTATTTAATGGAGTTGTTTAATCCTCTGTTTTAATTCAGTTGGTTTGGTGAAAAGACTGTTTATAGTTTTATTTCTTCTTTCTTTCAGTGATTGGGCTTGTTAACAGCAGGTGTTCATCAGTGTCTAAATTCAGTGATTTGTGGTCATTCACTTTGCCTAGTGGACTAAACAAATTGACTAATTTAGGGACTAGTGAATGAGAATGTGTGGTGAGATTTCAGACACTCTGATTAGTTTCTTGAAAACTAATCAGAGTGTCTGTTACAGTTATTTTCCGTATTTTGTACAGAAATAAGCCGGTAATCATTTAACAGGTTTTCACTGTAGATTGTAAAGACTTTTACTGTTAAAGACATGGACATTTTTTACAGTGTAGGCCAAACTTTCATGGCCCACATATAAATTTGGTCCAAACATCTGGTCCAAAGACTACATTTGATATCTGGCCCAAGTCTTGTGTGCCACCTAAAAAGATGACGCCACCACTGTCAAACCTGGGCCATGTTTGGTGCACACGCTCTATGCTAGTACCGGATGAATGCCTGCTGTGCCAGCTTTATGTCAAATGTGGGCCAGAATTCCTTTGCTACTTAGGATGCTGTCCATGATTGTTCATAATTAGTTAATGTTAGTGAATACATTAACTAACATTACCTAATGAACCATTATTATTAATGACCCAAGTGTTACCAAAACATATATAATTTTGACCCCTTTGACAATGTATTTTTTTTAGCTATTGACAAAATATACTTGTGCAGTAGAAGGTTTTGTGGACCAGGGACATGTTTACTCAAAAAAAAAAAAAAACAATAAATAAAAGCAGCTCCTTCCTTTTTAGGATGTCACGATATGCATGTTTACATGCATGCCAGTAAATTGATAAGTCTTATTGGCTCATATACAGATAACTCTGACTGATAGCTTGTTGAAATAACACATTGTCCTGGTTTACAAGCAAATCAATAACCCTGCAATGCAAGTGAACAACGTTTACAAGACCTTACTAATAAATAAGGTTATTTTCCATTACTGATGTCAAAATGTAGAAATGTATATTTGATTATATCTCAAGCTCAGCACACATTGCATGATTTTAGCCAAAATTCCAAATAAAGTCTGGAAATCTTAAAAGATTCCTATAAATCTTGGCTAAAATCTGTGGTCATTAATGATTGGATTGACATGTTTACCAACAGCCTATTAATGGCTGTTGTGATACAAAATTCCCACATGGAAATTTTCATGTATCTCAGATGCATGATGTACTAACACAACAAACATTTGATGTACTCATATAGCAAAACATTCAAAACAGCAAACTCATCCAGCAAATTTTACAATTTTTATTGTAAAAAGATTGCAGCTGTATTATATTCTATTCTATTATAAATTTGTTATGTTGTCAATAATAAAAATACTTTAAAACTTACTGCATGCAGCTTCTTGTGTCTGTTCAAGGAGTGTTTTGATTGGTGAATTAAAACTCATCACAGTTGGCTTTAAATATCTTCATAGAACATGATATTTATTAAATAATTAATGATTTTTGCCACACAAGAAAAAGCGGAAACGTCAGATAGTATCATGTGTGGATATAATGAAGTGGTGGTGATTAATCTATGTAATGTACTGTAAAAACAATATGGAGGAATAGTTTATAAAAAAGTATAATTAAAGTATTGATGTCCATGTAAACGCACTTAATGCAAGGTTTCTAATTGAAAGCTGCTCTGTAGCGCTACCGTTTGGTTGTTTTGTTTGTGTTCTGGCAAATGTGCAGGTAAAGTTTTGGGAAGTCCAACGCTGCTGTTTTTCACTCCTGGCTTGTATTATTGTGTCTAAACAGGCTTGTGATAATGAGGCCCCAGCGCTGGGTGGGGTGTTTTGGCCTCGGCCTGTGTTTGTGTTTGTGTAGCGCACAGCGGATCGGCGTGTTCAGACACGCTGTGTTGCTGATGTCAACAGCAGAGGTGTTTATGGCCTCTTCTGATTACAGTCACACCTCACTGCCAGGCACAAGGTGTTCAGAGTAAACCACCACTGCGGCTCACAGTGGCAGAGGCAGTTCACACAGTTCTTGCTGGGCCTTCAGCTAAATGGCTCTCTGGAACATTGGCAGCAAGTGGTTTTTATTAACAAATCTGAATTTATAGGACTTTGGGGGGTTATTTTCTATCCCATTTATTTTTTTTTTTGTAGATTTATTTTAAATCCTAATTAGTTTGTATCTATATGTTGTATCTAATAAATATAAAAAAGTTATATTTATTTAAGCTCAAGTGGTCCAAAATATTTATAAGTTTCTTTCTTCCGTTGAACACAAAAAAATATATATTTTAAAAAACCTGTAACCACTGAATAACAAATGCGGTGGAAATCAATGGCTGCAGGATTTCAGCATTTTTCCACACTATCTTCTTTTGTGTTTAACAGGAAAAAAGAAAGAAAATCATAGAGGTTTGAAAGATGTAAAGGGTAAGTAAATGATAACAGAATGCTCATATTAGGGTAAACTGTCTCATTCAGCCCTTACTCTGATTATTGGAAATAATCACATGTAAATGCAGTCACTGTTGTCTTACTATCAGTTCAGACGTTTTTTGGTCTGCATTATTTTACTAAATGTCCTTTATAGGTATAAATCCCCAGTTTTATAACATAGGCATTATTGTTTTAGTTATCAAAAACTCATGCAAGCCTAGAATGAACATAAATTATGCATGCACATGATGTCTCTATTTTCACTAAATTGTGTTTTTGTAGTTTACACTGACACAGTTATGGTCTTTTGTTTCCTTTTGTTCAGGTCTATTTCCTTCATCTGATTTCCATTTTAGGTGCTCAGCTAAAGTTTAGTTAATCAATCTTTGTAAATATGTTCCTCTGCTACATCTTTGTCTGGTCTCGTTTTACAGTTGGATGTGAGTTTATGTGTATTATCCTGTGGATTATCTCCTTTGTCATGAGCTCTCCTTCTTAAACTGCAAGACATTCTATAACAGATACAATAATGGCATCATCTAAAGGTACCATAGGATGCATTGTGCTTATACTGTTCTCTGATATCTACATAGAAAGTGTGACAAAAAAGTGCAAAAAAAAAAAAAAACTACCGAAATGGTTTTACAAACCCATTTACAACCCTAGGAATTTGATGAAAATCTCTGTTTTTAATTTATTTACCATTACATTTTATCTTCTAGTTAGGCTCATTCTGAAAACGTAGCCCTATATACAGTATATGTTTCTGGAGATTCCAAATTATGTAGCCAGAAGTACGTACGGCTGCATTTCATCTTTAAAATGAATGATACAAGGTGGTATGACGCCGTTGCTTTTTCACGCTTACCAGCTGACCACTTACCTCCATGTGGACGGCTTTCCCGCTGTTACCAGTATGGCCAGTAGCTCGCAATGTACGTCAGCAGACTTGAGA
>CAIGQZ010032939.1:2591418-2610898 GCA_903798205.1 Danio tinwini
AATGAATGAATGAATGAATGAATGAATGAATGAATGAATGAATGAATGAATAAAAATGACCAAATATTCACAAGTGTAGCTGCTCTTAATTTATTTCCTTATGTAAAAAAATGAACAACCTAAGAAAAACAGATGCAAAAATGTTGGCTTGTTTTAACTCAATCATAGGTAAAAAATATAGTTTTGGCAACACTTTAGTTTAATAGTTACACTCTTTTAACTTAAAGCAAATAGCAATCTTACTTATACATTTGGCAATGCATTTAACAATTTGTTTAAACAATTCCAGATAATTCATTAAAAGACAATTTTATTAGACAATCTATTAGACAATTCTAGAATCTCTTGATGCCCTATAGGCCCACACGGAATCTGCGCGCACCGAATTCCGCTGTTTTCTGCAGATTTTTTAGCCCATCATTGATTCTGTTTA
The DNA here is from genome assembly GCA_903798205.1 of Danio tinwini. Classification (NCBI taxonomy): domain Eukaryota; kingdom Metazoa; phylum Chordata; class Actinopteri; order Cypriniformes; family Danionidae; genus Danio; species Danio tinwini. The sequence goes on from CAIGQZ010032939.1 coordinate 2,591,852, forward strand.
TTTACTTGTGAAAATGTGTGTACATTTATATTTATTCAGTTTTTGAATTAATTTCAGTAATATTACTGACTAATATGAAAATGTTCATATAATTAATTTACTGTACAATACAGTTTGTAAAGTAATATTTTCTGTCAAGAAGACTTGATTTGTTTACCAATGTATAAGTGGATCTAATTGGATTTGCATTGTAAACATTAAATAAAAGTTAAAAAGGTATTACTTTTTATTTCATATATTAAGGATTTAATTATGATACTCCCAAAATCATGTAGTCCCGTGGACGTTTCTGGAGTCCACGAAATACATCCCGGGAGGCATGTATTTTTGCAGTTTTTGTTTTCGCGAATCCGCAAGAGGGCAAGAGGGCGATGTGTGTGCTTTTTCACATCTCAAATTTCTTAAGCGAGTGCTGTTCGTGCCCGATGTTCTCGTGCAAACCTACCAGAGGCCGTTGTCAACTGATACTGTATGACTGTATGGCCGGCCGGCCAATCGACTGAATGACCCACCCTCCTCCTACCCTAAACCCAAACAATTTTATCGATTGACCCACCACCCACTTACTTCCCTGGACCCAACCAATGGTTTACAAAAGCCGTCCAGAAAAAGAAAAAACCCTCATCTGATTTTTACCACATTTTCAGATTTTACCGCATTATCACCCTGTTATTTACTTGTTCATTTTATTTTTGGGATTCTGTTTTTGTCTTACCTGATTTCTGGAACCACTCTTTTTTGTTTTCATGAATCTATCGGAGGCTACTCTGTACATTTTTTAAATCTCAAATTTCTCTCGCGAGTGCCATTTCTCACTGCTCTTCTCGCGTAAATCCACCAGAGGCCGCTTTTGACTGATTAACTGAGTGACTTGAGCGACCAACTGATACTCCCACCCACGCTCTTCCCTAAATCCAACCGATCGTGTTTTAAAAGCACCGATTGACCATTGACCACCTATTATTAAGATTGTAACTTAAAAATAATGATTTTATTATTATTCTACATCTCTAATCCTACTCAATACCTAAACCCAACTACTATCTTACTCTAACTATTAATATGAAGCTAATTTGTAGATTATTGAGCTAATAGCCTTAGTTAATGGTTGGTTAATAGCATAAATTCTACATTAAAATTAAGTGTTGCCCATTTTTTAAGCCAACCATAAACCAATGATTGGGTTAATCTATATTTAACAAATTTTGAGTTGGAACAACCCTGCATTTATATATTCTACTTTAAACAAATAGCAGATTTACATTTAGTCATTTAGCAGACGCTTTTGTCCAAAGCAACTTACAATTCAAGGAGGCATTCAGCGATTCAACAAGAAGAGGCAATACACATAATAAACATAGTGTGTTTCTACAGGTGGTAGAAGTAGTGTTAGTTTTATTCAAATATTCAGGAAACCTCTTCGAAAACAGTTCATTTTTATGCAACTGCATTTGAACAACCTCCTTTTAAATCTCTCCACAAAGCTCTAAATCATCAGTGAAACAAGCATGTCCGATGGCCGACAGTTATTGGGCTCCTCCTGCGCCTCCCCCAAAAGCATCCCTTTTATGACGAGGGACGCGGGGGCACTGATGCATACTGAACACCTCCTCCTCCTCCACAGCCATCTCCTCCCTGACTATGATTGATCTCACTACTAATTCAACTCTTACATGTAAATCTATTTACGTGGACATCTACTACCCTTATCAAATCCATACAGATGTCTGCTTGAATTTTCCCCAATATTCTGAGCCTCTAGTTCTCTTTGACAGACGGTCTGTCCTCATGGCGTGCCGGAGATTTTTGCAGCAGGATGGAAATGTATGCAAATGATAGGGGAGGAAAGAGAGCCATCGCCTGCGTCTCTGATATTTTGTTCCTAAGTAAACGGCTGCCCTGAGACGCAATAACAACCTTGCTGGTGTCTCTATTCGCAAAAGGGGTGGACGTGTCACTGTTTTTAGATGCATCTGTCTCTTCTTATAATGCTTCAGCTGTTTCGTACCAGCCAAGTCACTTCCAGCTTATGAAACGGAAGTTCTTACTTGGAAATGTGACTGGATGAGATATGTTTAAGGTCACTGTAAAACAGATGCTATAGACACACCTGTGTCTCCACATTACATGGATTCTGTATTCATGACACCAGCTTTTAAATCTGCTTTACCTCATGTTTACTGTATTGCTTTAACAATAATAATAAAAAGAAACAACTGAGATGTTATTTTAAAGCTGTGTTGCTCACCGGTTGTAAACAGCTTGACATTAGATAGATGGAATAAGTGGTTGTTGTTTGAGGTTGGAGGTTATTAGAATAGTTATTAGTTACTCTTAGACAGTTCTATACTGTTTATTCCAACTTAGAAATAATAATAAAAAGTACAAACATTTAGTATTATCATGTTCACCAAGGGGTGTCATGGTGGCGCAGTCGGTAGCATGATCACCTAAATGCAAGAAGGTTGGCATTTCTGTGTGGAGTTCGCCTGTTCTCCTCATGTTCACCTGGGATTCTTCCGGGTGCTCCAGTTTCCCCCACAGTCCAAAGACATGCGCTATAGGGGAATTGGGTAAGCTAAATTGTCCGTAGTGTACGTGTGTGAATGTGTGTGTATGGATGTTTTCCAGTGATGGGTTGCAGCTGGAAGGGCATTCGCTGCATAAAACATATGCTGGCTTAAGTTGGCGGTTCATTCTGCTGTAGCGACCCCTGAAAAGAAAATCAATGGATGTATGTTCACCAAGAGTGCCCACACACAGCTACAGTTCATCACCACTGATAACACAGACTATATAGACACCATTCACACACGCATCCAGTGCTGAGTCCTGTTATCTGTAGTGAAAATTACAAAGCATTTTTCTGTGTTTTCTTGCTGTGTTTTTGTCTTCTTGTTGGTTTTGCCTAATGCCTCGACCTCTTTGCCTGTTACAATAATTATTCTTTTGGATTACTTTTATGCTATGGTTTGCTCCTGTACTAACCTTCCCTGCCTGACTACACAGTAAGAAAAAAATGGCATCAGTAATATGCACATCCCAGGCTACATTTGATTGGCCACAATGTTTCCTAGTGAGAATACAACAATGATATTGTTTCCTTATTATTAGGTTGTGACAAGACACCAACACAGATGTAAGGTGAACACTTTTTTTCCAGAGAGTGATTTATTCACAACGTGATGAGTGCTACAGATGGGGTGCAGTGGGTGTCTGCTGGCCGCGAAGAGTGTAGGTGCTCTGGGGAGAGAGATAGGAAAGACATTACTGGAAAATGACCAGCTTAAACCAGCTAAAACCAGCTGACCAGCCTGGTTTAAGCTGGACATAGCTGGATTTGGCTGGTCAAGCTGGTTTTAGCTGGTTAACTCCCAGCCTGACCAGCTAAGACCAGCCTGGAAATGGCCAAGACCCCTCTAAAACCAGGCTGGTCGACCAGCTAAAACCAGCCAACCAGCTTAGGCTGGTTTAGGCAGGGATCTTTCCTGTTTCCACTTCTCATTAATAAATTGTTATCTGCACTAAACATAACAACTATTGCATGAGGCCATCATCCGAACCTTTATCTAAACAATCATAACAACACATTTCAGACAAATATGTTTATATACCTATTGACTTCCCAGCTTTATTGCTTTATATATAAAGTGTTTTTAAACTCTGCATTACAGCAGCTGGAAAATCTGAGCTAATGAGTTCAAGTGTGAAGAGCCCAACTAAACAAGCCCCTCACTCCATTACGGTGACACGATAAAAAAAAAAATTAAAAAACACCTCTATCCTGTTGGTTCTCAATGAGAATGCTATGGAAGGCCATGCCAAGTCAAAGCGGTCAGTAATAAGTGTGTCTGCTGTTGTTTGTGGAGCTGTTTAATGATCCTCTGCTGAGACTGAAGGTGTTTTAATTTACTTGAGTTTATTTAATGTTGTAACTAAAGTCACTCTTTGCGTCCAGAATTCAATGCCACATACAGGTATGTTATATTACATTTAACAATGCATTAAACTTTGGATAAGAGCAGTGATTTAAAATTATTTTAAATTAGAACAGGTTCTGCCTTATTAAAAACAATATGAATGTCAGCATATCTTATTTAGTTTTTTTGGCTTGCTTGCCATATCGAAAACACTTTTTAAACAAAGCTCTTAACAATTACAGCACCCAAAATAAATTAATGTTAAAAATGTCAGGGTTCAGAGCCCAACTAAAGCAAACTCTGTTTTCCATGATGGTGACATAAAATGTTAACCTTTATCTCAAGAAGAACTTTAGTAGATGTTATACAAAAATAAATGTTTTAGTAATAAGTGTAGCTGGTGATGATGTTTGTAAAGTTATTTATTTATCTGCTGATATTTTAATGATTTAATCATTTGTTGACCTTCAGCTTATTTCATTACAATGCTGTGACTGAAGTTTCAGTTTTTTGTTACTTTATGTTCGGTTCTTGTTTTTTTTCCTCCAGTATTTCTTCATGTGTTCATCACTAATTCTCAATTATCATTTAATTAGTCATTTACTTCATCTTTGCTGCAAGTTTCTTGAACACTCAGAAGTGTGGACACTTGGAAGTGTTCAATTAAAACTTAGGTATTTGCTAAGGGGTTTAAAGGGTTAAAGGTGTGAGAGGTAAAAACACAGTGTAAAAATGTATTTTAACAGTAATATACTGTTAATTTAAACTACAGAGGTAGACTGTAAAAAACCAGTAGATTGCTGGCAACCACAGCTGCCAGTAGTTTACCGTTAAATCAAGGAAAAAACAGTATATTACTGTAAAGCCTGAAGCAAATTTATTCTGTGTGTCACCGTTGTGAAGGAGAGTAGAGCCAGTGTTTGAGTCAAAGATGAACAATGAAACGCTGATGTTATTAATTCTGCATGTTTCTTTACTTAAAGACAGTGGCTGTTTAGTTGCTGATGCAGTAAGAATCTCTCTGGTAATTCCAGCTTTACATGTATGTGTGCTGCTGTGAAATTTAAGACATTTGAGTCAAAAGGAACTTTTCTAATAAACTAAAATAAGTTTTCATTATAAGTATGCTTCTAGGCATATATAGCACATTACTTCATAAACTCATACAGCAGTTGGCCAATTTGAGGCAGTTGCTTTCAATGAACAAAATAAGTTCACTTGAGTATTGTGTATATCAATGTAGTCCATGTATTTTTACAACAACATACTGTAAAATAACAGTACATTGCTGGCAACTGCAGCTGCCAGTAACTTACTGTTTTTTAACAAGACAATTTTTAACAGTGTACGGTGGATCAAAGCAGAGCTCATTAATATTTACAATCATTCTAAATATGGTCAAAACCAAGCGTTTCATTCTAGTGGTTATCCCTGTGGTTATAATTGAGCATATTTAACCATTTCTGGAGAATTTTTGAACTTATCGAAGACACATACCTACTGCATAGATATCAGAGAACAACTTAAAATATTAAATCAATGCACTATGGCACAAACAGAAAGGTGAGCAAGGTGTTTCTGGTTGCTGTACTGGGTACTGGGTTGAACTCCGTTTTGTTTTCAAAACTGCCTTAATCCTTTGTGGCATAGATTCAAAAAGGTACTGGAAATTTTCTTCAGAGATTTTGGTCCATATAAACATGATAGCATCAAGCAGTTAAGATTTGTCTGCTGCATATCTCCCGTTCCACCACATCCCAAAGCTGGATTGAGATCTGGTGACTGTGGAGGACATTTAAGTACAGTGAACTCATTGTCATGTTCAGGAAACCAGTCTGGGATGATTCATGGTTTATGACATGGCACACTGCCAGCTGGAAGTAGCCATCAGAAGTACACTGTGGTCATAAAGGGATGAACATGGTCAGCAACAATCCTCAGGTAGGCTGTGGCATTGACACAATGCTCAATTGGTACTAATGGGCCCAAAGTGTGTCAAGAAACTACCACCATCAGCCTAAATTATTCTTAGACCATTCTCTGTAAAGCCTAGAGATGGTTGTGCGTGAAAATTCCAGTAAATCAGCAGTTTCTGAAATATTCAGACCAGCTCATGTGGCACCAACAACCATGCTATGTTCAAAGTCACTTAAATCACCTTTCTTCCCTTATGCTCATGTTAAATTGCAGCAGATTGTCTTGACCATGTCTACACTGGACTGGTGTACCTAATAAAGTGGCCAGTTGATATGCCACACATTGCACAGAAAGAATGTGGACATGAGGCCTAATTTCACCCTTCAGCTTCTGGTGCAAATTACTATACAGCGATGCCTCTCTCTCTCTCTCTCTCTCTCTCTCTCTCTCTCTCTCTCTCGCTCTCTCTCTCTCTCTCTCTCTCTTTCTCTCTCTCTCTCTCTCTCTCTTTCTTTCAAGAAAACATGGATATGATAGTGCTAATTGGAGAAGTGAATCAACACCCTAAGGACTGGGTCATATTGTTTACTGCATAGTTAAAGGCTCTGCAAAATCATACCAAGCCTGCCTGCCGTGTTATGGCTTTTTAGCCAGGCAAAAGTGTAAAGTCCCGTTGAGACATGTTTGTAGCACTGCAGGTCTCCTTTGCTGATGTCCCTCATTAGCCTGTTTGATTGGAGGCATTGAGAGAGAGCCATTAGGGCTAAACATAATCCATTTCATAATGGGCATCCAGGCACAGCCAGGCTCTTAATTGCTAATGCTTTGCATGGTCTGCATATGACATGATCATTGAAGAAATGAAAACATCTACATTCACAGCATGCAGTTAAATTAGAACCCCCCTTTTAAAACCTTTATGATGCGTGTATGCAGATGTGTAAAAAAAATAGGGGCAGTTTATGCTTTATCTCATTTAGATCACACATAAAATGTATAATTTTACTAACACTTTATTTTAAGGTACAATTATTGCTAATAATAACACATTAATTATAATGTTTTAATAAACTCCCAATTTGCTGCTTATTAATAGTTTTAAGGTAGTAGTTAGGTTTAGGTATGTTTTGTCTTTAAAGTAAATACTGTAAAGTGTTTAAGGGTCAAAGCAGATGTTTTTTGCAGGCAGCCAGTAAAGACCATAGGCTGGATTTATGCAAATGTGTTACAGATCTATTTTTATACAGTTACATAAGTGACTGCTTTATTTGCTGTGCACTTTGGTCTTTAAAACTATATGCAAATAAAGAAAGAAATTCATATTACCTGTTATTTTCAGTTGTACAGACACTTTTGAATGGTTGTTAATGGAGAAAGATACTTTATTTGTGACCCTGGATGACAAAACCAATCAGAAGTGTCAGGTTTTGTTTTGGAAACTGAGATTTATATGTCATCTAAAAGCCGAATAAATAAGCTTCGCATTGATTTATGGTTTGATAGGACAGGACAACTTTTGATCGAAATGCAACTACTTGAAATTAGTAATTCGAGAGTTGCAAGTACATATTGTTGTTACAAAATGCACTTAAATAATTGTTAAATGTGTTTAGGATGTGAAAAAAAAGTTTACTTAACAATGTCCTGTTACACATTTGTGCTTATACATACTATCGATTAGGTTATTGCATGTAAGTAGTTACACCTAGTAAATACAATGTACCAATGTGCGAATACACTGTGGTTACATATTAGTTACCCAGTTCACATGTAATAATATACTTTAAATTGGATATAAGTGCACATGCTGTTTTATACATGTAATTGGATGTCAATTTCAAATACACAAAAACTGTAAGTGCTAAAAGCTATATTCAATGCATTAGAAGTACAATTTCCTTATTAGAATGCAGTTCACCATGCATTTGCTGGTGGATCTTCTCTGTTGACTTCAGTTTGACAGCTTCAGTAGCAAAATCCTTAACCACACCTCACTTACCATAAGTTTCACTCAAAAAAAATATATATTTTGCTGCTTATTCAAACTACATAATTTTGTAATAACTTTTTTTTTAATGAAGCTGAAAATGAGCTGAAACAACACAATTCTTGAGATTTTTTGGCACAACTTAGGCTCAATCCCAATTCCACCCCTTAGCCCTTTCCCTGACCCAATTCTTTTCAGCTTGAAGGTGTATGGCTAAGGGAATGGGCTAGATACCCTCGAAACTGAGATTATTCAGGACCACGAAACCAAGGGGAATGAAAATTTCCCAAAATACACCAGCTGCAATGGTAACATGGCTGCACATGGAAGTCAGGAGATGCAGAAATGATGAATTATTATGAATTTTTACAACAAATAAGCACATTTTATATATGCTGTTAAAAAACAAAACGCTAAAATAAAAACTGCTAAACTTTGCTAACTATAATCAATAATAATAACTCTTGTATAGTAGTCCCACAACATTCTGTCATTAGAAAATGCTGGAATCCCCTATCAGAAAATGGGAAAGAGCTTTTTACAGTGTCTGGTATACTATTAATGTTGTTTTTGTGTGTTTACATAGAATAATATGACCAGGGTGTAAATGTAAAGTACAGTTATACTAAATTGTCACATTATATTGTTATGACAACATGATATTGTTGCCTTCGGTGATTTCCTGAAGATAAACACCAAATAGCACAACTGGAATAACTACAGAAGTCACGATTGTTGATCTTATATGAATAAGAGATCGCAATGACATATGATAACATGTGCAGGTGTTGTAGTGGTGTCCCATTTCTCAGGGATAAATTCTGAAGCCCTTTCCCTTCACATTCTGTTTAAAGGGCCAAATGGAAGGGAAAGGGATATAGGTACAAACATAGAATTGGGATTGGACCTTAATTGTCTTCTGTTCAATTACTAAGTTAGTTAATTGAAATGATTTGTATTGGGACAACTTGAACAAATTGTGTGGAACCCTGCATTTTGTACAGTTTGATGCGCAAAAAGAAAGCCCAGCCCCCTACTAAATATTCCATTTCAGTATATTAACATGCTGTAATAAAAGTCTCAGCAACTTCTGGTTCACGCAAACTTTATATGTAACATAAAAAATACATTAGAACTTTAAAACCAAATATGTCTGTGCTTTGTTACATTGTTAAAAAAAATCCGTAAAATTTATGGAAAAATACCAGCAGCTGTGGTTGCCAGGAATTTTCTGTAAAAAATACGGAAGTTTATAGATCTGTTTAAGTTTACCAAAAATAACCGTATTTCATGAACAATTTCATGAGCTTAGCGCATAAAAATGTAAAGTCATTCAATGCACTAATGTGTTCATGTGTGCATACAATTAGCAGATTTTCACTGCATTAGTAACTACACAGTTACATTTAAACAAAAAAAAAAGGCAGCATAACATCAAACAAGCACAGTTCATCTTGGACTATCCTCCACAATGGTGACACAAAAACCATTTTACAGTATTTTGCTGTTTTTTTCTTGAGTTTACGGTAAAATACCTGCAACTGTGGTTGCCAGTAATCTACTGTTTTTAACATTTTACTGCCGTAAATTCATTTTATAGAATGTTTCCGTTAAAAATACATTCCACAGTCTGTATTTTTTACATTTAACACACATTTAACCCCTTAAATTCCAGAGTAAAATCCTCACTAGTGTCCTCACTACAAAGGGTTGAACACTCAGACAGTGATGAAGTTAATGAGATAATTAAGTGTCTAATTAAAGGAGGATTGAGAATTATAGATGAACAACTGTTAACAAGCAGAATCACTGAAAGAAAAACACAGCCAAAACCAAAGATGAAATCAACTGAGAATAAAACTCTAAATCAAATAATAATTAATAAAAATGTCATTTCTCAAGATCTCAGCAGAGATCATTAAACAACTCCACAAACATCAGGAGCTTCACTTATTACTGACCTTTGACTTTATTTCTGTCACATGATCAAAAGCTCTTAATGAAATTTCTGTTGCTTATTTAAAGTTACCATGATGGAGGACAGAGTCTGCTTTAGTTGGGCTCTTCAAGTTGCTCTGACACTACTTTTTTTTGGCTGCTATAATTAATTGTGTTAATCACACTAATTGTATGGCATGAAAAGACAAAAGAAAAAAAAAAAACAATATGTCTGAAAAAATTAACTTTAATAACAATCCCACCCTCACCTACTTGAGCTCTCATTGTATATCTTGTTAGTTATAAGTGAGACATGAATAGCACATGTAAATGAAACACATGACCTACATCTGCCAATGACTGTTTACCAGATCTAAATACACCACTCACAATGAGACTGTTTGAGCTATGACAAAACTTAAAAACACACAGACCTCAACAATTAGTCTTTGAATCTCAACAATGGTGACAAACAAAAAATAAAAACTAAATAAAAATCAACCCAGAACAATACAAAACACCCTACTGAAATATTACACCCGAAGAACAAGATAAAATAAAGGAAAAGAAAGAGATTGTAAGAACTTTAAGCTGCATAATATATTCATGCTGCAATGCATGCTGGGATTTTTGTACTATGCTGGCACCCAGCATGCATTGCAGCATGAATGAATTAAGCAGCTTTTTTTTCGCAACCATGGTTGAGGTTCATATCCTGATTTTTGATGTCTGTGTCTTGATCTGCAGCTCTCAAGGGTTTGTGCATGAAACTAATATTTTTTATTTCTTATTGTCTCCTTAATTGTTTGTTGAACCTCCATGAGAGACTGTACCATATCCCAAACTATTTCAAATAAAACTATTTTCTAAGGCTAAAGTTATAAAATACTAGAAATTATGTCTGTAAGGATCAAGTACACACAGTAGTTTCTCATTGCCTTTCTTGCTCTAACTGATGAGTTTCAGTAACATGGTCATAACAGCCAGAGAAACAATAAGATAGAAGAGGAAAGGTTCAAGAGCTTAACTAAAGCAGCCTCTGATCTCCATGATGGTGAGGTCAAATGAAATACTTTCAATAAAAATATAAACCTCTGTTAATTATCAAATATTCCTGCAGATATGAGAGAAATGAAGTCAAACTGTAATCAGTGAAGCGGCTAATGCTGTTATTTAATGGAGTTGTTTAATCCTTTGTTTTTATTAAGTTGTTTTGGTGAAAGAGTGTCTTTATAGTTTTATTTCTTGTTCTTTCCTTCTGTGATTGTGCTTGTTAACAGCAGGTGTCCATCAGTGTCTGAATTCACTCATGTGTGGTCATTCACTTTGTCTAGTGCGGTAAACTGATTAACTGATTTAGGGACTAGTGAATGAGGGTGTGTGGTGAGATTTCAGACACTCTGATTAGTTTCTCGAAAACAAAGGTTAGATCTGTTACAGTTATTGTCCGTATTTTGTACAGAAATGAGCCGTTAATCATTTAACAGGTTTTCACTGTAGATTGTACAAACTTTTACTGTTAAAATCACGGACATTTTTTTACAGTGTAGTCAGCACCAAAATTTAATTGTATTTGCTTTAAATAAGGACAAAATATAATTAAAACATGATTTAGAAATTAATTACTTACTTTACAACTAATGTGTGTCCTTTATATTTCACTAATATAATGCCTGAAACTATAAAGAGGGGAAAACATGTATTGAACATGTCACAATTTTTTCTCAGAAAACACATTTCTAAAGATGCCGTTGACTTAAAATTTTGTTGGTAACAACCAAAGAAATCCATATATGCAAAAAAATAAATAAATAAATCGAATTAAGCTACAAAATCAGATATGCTTATTGAAATAAAATGACACAGGGAAAAAGTATTGAACACATTAATAAAAGGAGGTGTAAAAAGCCAGTGAAAACCCTGACAGCAGCTGAAATCTCTCAGTAGTTCATCAACCCTCTGCCCTTCCTCAGTGTAAACTAATATTAGCTGCTTCCGTCCAACATCTGCATTAGCAGAATGGTGAAGATGAACCTAGGGTGGATATTTCAGCAAGACAATGATCTAAAACAGCTCTCAAATGCTTTCAGAGAATGCAAATCAAGCTGTAGAATGGCACAGCCAATCACCTGACTTGAACCCAATAGAAAATACAAAATAACGCTTAGATTTGATAGACAAGATCAGATTTTAACACTCTGTTGAACTCTGTGACAAACTCACACCTGAGCAATGCAGGTGACTTTCTCCATATGAGAGGCGACTATAAGCTGCCATCATCAAAAAAGTATTTTATATAAAATATCTAATACATTTCAGTAATTCAGTACATTCTCCTTGTGTCATTCCATTGTTATTATACATAACTATTTTTTCAGATTTTTTTTTCATGTTTGTATTTATTTACCAAAATCTGGTTCAATTCCATGTCAACAGCTCCTTTAAAAATATTATTCCCAGGAAAAAAATGGTTTGCATTCGATACAATTAGCACAGCACTTTTTCATAAGGCTACTCAAATGGTCTATTTCTTCATGTTTGTTTTGCGCAACAAATGCTGAACACTCATAGATAAGAACAGCAAAACAGCAAACTTTTGAGTAAAGGAATGTCTGGCCCTTGGTGTGGTAAGTAAAGTCAGTGACTCAGAGTCGTCTGATGGTATGTGCGAACATCAAGCATGAGGAAAAGAAAGAAAAAAAAAGAAAGAGGCATAGACAGACCCTCAAGGTTTCGCTTGCCCAACCAGATCATTTCCTCCACCCCGTACACTGACATGCACAGTCTGTCCTAATCATTTCTGTCCTATCCTTCACACTTCACTACTCACCCCTCCTGAGACGCACTGGCAAACTAAACAAACCCTGAGGGCCCAGACAACAGTCATGAGAGTGAAGCAGGCAGAAAGAAGGCCTGCACAATGAACCGTGAGCTGCACCTGGGAGAAAAATCCCTTTAAGCTGTGCTTCAGGTGTCTGTTTCCAGCAGCTGGAGGGAAATCTAGGAATTGACAGTGGCCAGTGTGTTTGAGAGTATGTCTGTTCATTAAGCAGCTCATTATCTTTTAACACACATGTAACCCTTGTTAAGCATTGCATATTAAAGGGGTGGTCCACTACGATGTCATATTTTAAACTTTAGTTGTGTAATGTGTCTGTTTGAACATAACATCTCTGAATGTAATACAATCAATGTTCAATGCAAAGGGAGGCATTGGCTTGCAAAGCCTAAAGTGAACAAAGTTTGGGGACTGCAAAAAATAAAATAAAATAAAATAAATAAACATCCAGGCTAGTCACAAGGTCATCCGGTTACGCAAATTCACCATGCGCATACACCCTGCGCAGCAACAGGGCGTGGCCAGAGGCCATGTAGTGCTGTAATGTATAGCAGTAAAAGCTAAAATGACGTCCAAATGCTGCTATTTTCACATAGATTGTTCTGTTTCTGTATTTGGGCTTCCAAAGGACATGACACAAAGACAGAAGTGCTTACCATTTTATTTTAATCATGTTCCATAGAATTGTGAAAATATATAGGGACAAATCCATGCAAATGTCAACCTTGCCATAAAAAAAAATAAACTAAAAAATTTGCCAAAATATCGAAACCGTTTGCATTTTTTGTGTAGGCTTGTATTTTACAGTGCTTTACAAATACTCAAAAAAATTCTGTCAGTGTTTTCAAACAATTATATTTGATTTACCAAAGTCACACAAGTGGCAATTTCACATCTGTCACATAACGGAGAGATGTCACATCCATAACGAAGCTTTTTCCTTATAAATGCAAAAATGAAAAAATCTAATAAAATCAATAATTTTTGTTCTATAGTGAGCCAACTCTTACCCTTTTGATTAGCAATATTTATTTTGGATTGTTCAGTTTAAGTCACAGAATTTCTACAAAGTATGTTGTTTACTGTAAACTCACAAACTTTGTCACATCCATAACACATTTATTTTCCTTATTGAAAGTATAAAAATGTTTACAGATTGATATTTTTCTTATCCCGTTAGTTGTTTTGGAAAATATAAACAGATGTTTCAATATAATGTTAACTTATACTCTTCTGTCAATTTATGTTTTGAGATTTTACTTCAAATATTAACACTGGAATTGCTCATTTCAGCATTTGACAAAAGGACAGCTTCCAGATTCTCTCTTAGGTCAGTGCTGGATTCGGCTAAAAACTCCTCCAACCGATGAAGCTGTGTTTTTATATGTTAAAATTTATTTATGCCACAACATCTAACAAACAAAATGGCTCCACAAAGCAAGCCAGACACGTAACAATAAATAAATGTTAAATTAAAAGAATTAGGACACCTCTAAATTAGTGAGGGGCCCGGAGTCTCATCTCCCATTCAAAAGGAAAAACAACAACAAAGACGATTGACCAAAACAATAATGTAAAGTCAAATTTATTTGACATTTACTTTCAAAGGAGACATAAAGCTTGCGGAGGTAAAGCCAACATATTCAAAAACTCAACAACTAACTAAGTTACCTGCACATGAAATAAAACAAATTAAATAACATTCACTTACCTTCCTACTAACCACAAAGCAAAAGAAAACGTAATAAAACAAAAAGGCACCCTTCTCAGTACACGTGTCTATAGATCTCAATAAGTCAACACTCAGTATTAAATTTTAACAATATCATTAAGTAAATACAACACAAGATTTTGTTTCACAAATAAACAAATAGGCTAGGAGAGAGGAGACTCTCCGAACGATTTTCCAGTCCGGTTTCAATTGACAAGCCATCAAATTTCCACGTGTCGGCACCTGATTCACCGCACATGTGCGCTGATAATGAAACCTGTCAGAGAGACAGCGGAAAGAGGCGGAGAGAAGAGAACCCCACAGAGGCATATTGCCCTTATTCTTCAATGTGGAAGTGCGCTCGTTTTTGCAATTGTTATAGAACTTCCGATTCAGTTGCCTATAGAAGAAATGACTAGGAATAATAAATGGCTGAAAATGGTCAAACTACTCGCTCTACAAACAAGTGTTTGCATGACTATACAGACAAAATAGAATAAAATAATAAGAAAACCTCAGTTTGCAACATCAAGCAGCAGTTTTTAATGTCTAAACATGAATGGAAGTGAATGAGACAGGAAGTCTCAAGCAAAAACGATTAAAATGGCTGCGCCCGCTAGTATGCAGAGAATAAGGTGAATACAACACAAAGAAAAAACTTCAAATAAAATATATTTTAAAAAATATATATTATTGTTTTTAATAACAGAAATACAGAGTGTAGCCAGGCATAAAAGACACATTAATATAATATTGAGTTCATTTAAAGAAAAAAAAGAGAGATTGTTTATTTTTTTAAATTTTATTGTTAAAATTGGAGATAAAACCCAGGACTTTGCTGTGAACAGAAAACGAAAGTCAGAGCACATTTCACAGAACTTATAGAATAAAGGAGAGAGTTTACATCGGCTAATCACTTACCTTTCATCTCGGAAGTTGCCACTAGGTGCAACATTACCGTGTTGCACTTCGATATACACAGAGCAAAGGTCAGGTTTTTTTGGACGGACATTGTCTAGTACAACACATTGCTGAGACCAATGCCGAAGTCCCCTGAAAAATATCCAGCACAGATTTTCTGAGTCACACGCACATATTACAATTTGAGCGTCCTTGGAATAAGGTGAACTGCAGAGATCTTACAACAGATACATCGTAACAGATATTTTATTTTGGTTTAGGGTCAACGAGCATTCTTTTATTTACTAGTGTGCACACTACTTATTTTTTACACATATATAGAATTATTTCATATTTTGTACAAACCAAACAATTGTCTTACATTGTCGTACTTTTTAAACAATATATGGATGGCTACTCAACAGTTACTCTTGTGTCTGTCTCATTATTGGTGCTCAGTACCGTGACTCCTGTCGAATCCGGTATCTTCTGATTTTGGTCCAGGTTTCATTATTAATAGCACTATTATTTTACTGCAATTTACTTTAAAGTTGGTTAAAATAACAATCTATATATCTACATGCACAGTTTTTAGCGTTAACATTATGTTGTAGCGAGGATGTAAACAGGGATGTAAACAATGGGAAATGCTGTTTGGCACTGCTAACATTTTAGCTACAAATTCAAATGAGTCAAACCGCTGTAAACACCCACAATCTTCAGCACGTTGCAGTGTCTCTTTATGCGGCCGCTTTCCATGCATTCTACATCTCAATTAATGAACTCGCAAAAGATATGTGCATGTTTCATATTACTTACACATGCTTACAACGAATGTATGTGAAAGACACTTGTCAGATTTTTTTTTATTCATTTTCTTATTCAGGCACAAACAGTTACGACTAACAGCTACTCTGACTGACTGTATACACAGCGCAAAAGCACGCTTTTTCTGGTGATGTGTAGCTGATCCACAAATCACAGCACATTATGTTAGCTGACCAATCAGAGCCTCTTGAGGACGGGCCTTTCAAAGAAATAATGCAAAATAATGCATTTTTTTTACAAATAAAGCATGAGCACACATCGCTTTGCATCTTATAAACACAACCAAGTCTTAAAAATACACCATGGACCACCCCTTTAAATTATTTACAGTAGTGCAAATGTGTGCATGTGAAAGGGTTAAAGATGAGAAAATGTTACCTGTCAGTTCTTACAAGGTAAATGACAGCGCTTGATAACTTATGTCTCTATTTGTTTTAATACACTGCAGATCTACTGTACAGTGTGTCATGGCAGTGAGAGTACAGTACATTATGCATACTAAATGCAGCATTATGCATTATGTATTATGCTTTTACATTTCCTACATTCCTTGTACCTGTTCTAACCTCTCAAACATTTATCAGCTCATGTGTAATTACATGCAGATTGATGTCCCTTGATGGAAAACTGCATGAAAGTTGAGACATACATTTAGTTCAATTCAATTCAATTCACCTTTATTTGACAGTGTCAGTTCAGTTTTCAGTGTTTAAGTTCAGTTCAGTTTAGCTCAGTGTAGTGTGGGTTAATAATCACTACTGAGAGTCCAAACACTGAAGAGCAATTCCATTGATGCACAGCTCTACAGATCCCATACCATGCAATCCAGTGGCGGCAGCGGTGAGGAAAAAACTTCACCAATTGGCGTAAGTGAAAAAAACTTAAAAAACCTCGGGAGTAACCAGGCTCAGTTGGGCACGACCATTTCTCCTATAGCCAAATGTCTTGTGCAGAGCTGCAGTCTAGGCGCCGGAGGCTGGAGAATGCTGGACCTCAGCGAAGACTCGTCTGTCCCTGGAGCGTCACAGGAATCAGTCTCATGCTCTCCACTCTTCCATGACCATCACAGCAGCTGCTCAGGATACGGCCTGGTCCAGGATTATGAAACCTTGGGATCATCTCGTCGCTGGTCTTGGATCGAATCAGTGGTGCTGCATAGTCTGAGGGCCTCGGGATGAGTACCCCAGGTGGAAATAGGGAATAAAGAGAATAATTAGTGTAGCTGCTGTTCTTAGTGTATATAAACGAGATGCAAAAAACCTGCGTGGGGCATACTCGTGTCAAACCGCTAAGTGATGCACTGAGCGTATGCTTAGCTAAAAAGATTAGTTTTGAATTGCGAGAGTGTGTCTGAGCCTTCGACATTATCAGAAAGGCTATCCTAGAGTTTAGGGGCCATAAATAAGAAGGCACGACCTCCTTTAAGTGACTTTGCTATTCTAGATACTACCAGGAGCCCCGAGACAGGAGGTTGGTTAGATAAACAGGAGATTATTTAAAGCTTTATAGGTAAAAAGCAATATTTTATAGTCAATACGAAACATAATAAAATTGGGGTGATATGATAATATTTTCTACACTTGGTAAGAACTCTGGCAGGTGCATTTTGTACTAGCTGAAGTTTGTTAATAGAGGATGCTGGGTAGCCAGCAAACAGAGCATTACAGTAATCCAGCCTAGAAGTCATAAAAGCATGCACCAGCTTTTCTGCATCTGATATGGATAGCATACTTCGTAACTTCGCAATATTTCTCAGATAAAAGAAGGCAGTTTTTGTGACATGGGATATATGATTTTCAAAAGTTTAATTGCTGTCTAATATGACACCCAGATCTTTTATAGACCTTTTTCTTGGCTGCTGCATGGAGGGTGCCATAGTGACCAGCGTCTTCCGGTAGAATGTTTAGAACTTCTGTTTACAGTGTTTACAACTGGTAATTTGCTCTTCAAAAAATGGGTTTTAATAGCGTTTTGTGTGGATTATGGAGTGTTTTTGTGACACAACTTTAAAGGTGTGCGTTAAAGCCGTTATAATCTGTCAGATGTAGTTCAAGCGCGAGAGAAAAACGTTCTCCTAGTTCACGTGTCTGCTGTCAGAAATACAGTGTGTGTGTGCGTTTCCCTGGCCTGTCAGCTGTTAGCTCAGCAGTTCACACACACACACACACACACACACACACACACACACACACACACACACACACACACACACACACACACACACACTATATAATACCAATAAATAATACCAATAAAAGTGCGTTACTGATACTCTGCTGGCTGATTTGCTGTTCATTCTAATCACCAGCTGTTTATGTTTCATTTAATGTGTAATATTTACCACGGTTTGTGTTTTGCTGTCATTTCAAAATGTCACTTTATTTTCACTTTGTCACAGTTATTTAATCAGTGTGTTACTGGGACAGTACAGTAGGCTACGTGTGTGTGTCAAACATTTTGGTGAACTATATTTGTTTGGGTTGGTTATATATTTGAAAGAAAGAGAAACTGTTGACTTTAGCAATGGCGAGGCTTTATTTAAACAGCACAAGATGCTGTCTGACAACGAGAGAAAAATGCCTCGCAGCATTTGTTTTCCATCCTATTAGATCAGATTTTTTAAAATGATCAGTCCAGGAGGTGGCGCTGATCAACAGCAGTATTAGTTCAAAGATGATAAAAGCAGGTAAAATAGATTAAAACTATCATTTCAAAGCTGTCCGAATATGACTGTTTACACGCATCGGCTGCCGACCGGAAGTTCTTAGCATTCTCTTTGCGCATACACGCAAAGCATAATGGGTAATTTTGCATTCTAGGAAAAAGGTCTATAGTAGAGCTAACACTAACTTTGTATCCCTCTGATTGCAGGTCGAGTTGTGAGAACTGCTGTGTACAGGATTTAGGCCCAATAAGTAATAATTCTGTTTTGTCTGAGTTTAAGAGAAGAAAATTGTTGGTCATCCAGTCTTTAACATCTTTAATACACTCAGTTAGCTTAGACAGT